>VDFB02369689.1:0-18901 GCA_007258455.2 Sequoia sempervirens | reverse complement strand
GATCCTATCATCATCTCTTTGATTAAATAAATCAATCATTTATTTAATTAAATCTCAGAGCATTATTCATCTCCCTTTGATTTGATTTAAATCCCTAAATCAAGTCAAAGTGGTCAAATCTGCTTAATCATCATCCTAGCTAATTAATCCTAATTAAATCTAATGCTAATCTCATCCCACTTGCATTCTCTAGATTTGGCCACTTGCACATGAAATTGCATTTAATTGATTTATCAAAATCTTTATTTTCAACTTGGCATAAAGGGAGAATATTCTCCAAGTTTTAATCTCCCCCCAAGTGGACATGTACACCCAACATAGCATTTATGAGGCCTTACATGTCTCTTCCAAGGGTCAAATCAGCATTTATTGCAAATTTGAATTCAAATTTTCCCTCTCATGGGCACTCTTCCCAAATCTTGCACATACATCAACTAATCACATGATGACAAGTGTCCTCCTATCATTGGCAGAATCTTTAGTCCCACATTGGTCTCTCCTCAACACTTAGCATTTTGAAAATCTTTAAATACAAGCTTCATCTTTGAGCAAATCCTTCACAATCTTGCAAGGTTACTCTCTTCATTTGAGATTTTATCTTGTCCATTTCACTCCATCATCTCCATCATCTATAGCATTTTCATTTTAAGCTATCAATCAAGGATTGGGAAAGGGTCACTAGCACATGTGACACCAATCCAATATGGGATAGGTTTAATGTCATGTTTTTGTATGCTTTTATTTGGTTTCCCTTATTTCATTTATGGCATGATTAACATGGCTTATTATTCCATAGGGATGTTTAAATGTTGCTGTATTTTAAACTAACCGTTTGCAGATTTTAGCATCCACAGAATCTGGTCATTGTTTGGGTATAGACCATGTGCTGTGAGAAATCGTGAGTAGATCAATGAGGCCATAGCATGATCAACACATCTAGTGACCTGGTATCCCCTAACCTTATGCACATTTTGATAAAATGGAAAACAAGTGGTTTTTATCATTTTTTTGGTGACACTATCTTGTATTTGTTTAAGGGGAACGTCACCATGTACTTCTTCCCACATGCGGGAAAGAATAGCAGTCACTCTGTCTAGGGAATATGCACTAGTCTTCTCAAGTTCATCTTTTAGTTTTTCTAGACTATGCAATATTAACATGCATGGTTCACAATATATCCCCGGGTTTGCACCCTGTGCTAATGAATCTCTCAATTTTTTTATCTCATTACTAGTATTTGCAAACAAAGAATCTGGCACAGGTGGAACATGATCTACATTTTCCATGTTATATATATATATATATAGTACACCTAAAAAAACAATGAGCTCTTGGTAAATAATAATATATATAGATAAAGAGAATACAAATCTAAAAAATAGAAATCAGTAATCCATCTACTCATCAATAATATTTTCATACTATTAACTTGATTTAAAAAGAATTGGAAGACAACTATAATCTATAACATAACATCCTTAAATGGTTCAAATTTTAAACGAAACGATGAAAGAAAGAATAAGAATACAAAGATTAAAGTATAAAATCATTTGAAAATAATTGGGGATAAAAATATTTAATCTAATAGTTGTTAACATAAATGAACTTCAATTATATAGCCTTGAGAACATCAAAAAATTATAGATTGGAAAGCAAAATAAATATGTCATATTACTTGAATAAAATCTAATAAAGTTTGACTTCATTGCATACTTGTTATAAATATCTCACATGAACCAATGAAACTCAATGTGTCTCCAAATTACATAAGAAGAGAGAACCTAAATGTGAAAAAGAAAAAGAAATTCAAAATCCATCTTTTGTAATGAGTTTGTTAAAATTTAAAAACATTCAAGAACCCCAAAATGGTTTGAAATTGATGAGCATAATAGAAATTTTTGAAGGCAAGAGGTCATCACAAACCATTCGGTTGTGGGCTTCAAAATTTTTCAATGAATGGTTTTCCAATAAGATGTATTAACCAAAATATTCCAAATTTTTATACAATTACTAAAGATGTACAAAATGAGACCTTTACTAAATAAATTTCAAAATGCATCATTAAATGTATATTAACATCATCCGCACTCTAATTAAGAACATTAAAAACAACACCAACACAAAGAGATAAAATTAAAAAGTTCCAACTAATGATGTTATAATAATCCTCCCCAAGTTGATCCTCTCATCCCAATCATCATACTTAATGTTTTGGTACTTGAATCATGTTTATTATATTATGTGCTCCTCAACACTATGTAAATTAGAACTCTTAATAAACATGTTTTTTAAGAGGAAGCATTTTCTCTTTCTATTACCATAACGATTATTCTTGTTTTTGTAACTTGGTATTTCTACTTGTAGATTTTCAAGTTTTTATTATGTAAATCATTCTTTGATACCCAAGTAGTTTGAAGACCCTTTTAAGATGAAGAAAATATAGATTTATCATTTGTAATCCTCATCCTTCCTTGCTACATGAGTAATTTTTTTTATGAAAACCATGTTTAGGAATGAAAATATCCAATCCCTTATGCTTCTGAACTATAGTTTGCAATGCTTATGGTTCTTTTGGCCTTATAGATTCTTGAATCATTTTATAATATAAAACCTACATATAACCTACTTTGGCTCTAATAATTGTAAACCCTTTAGGAATTCTAAATTGTTGCATCTTGTCTTGATTTTCCCACCATTGTTATTCCTTTTGAAATTTTTACAAATTAGGCAAAGAATCCTTGCACTTATATAGAGGATCCTTAGGTATGTTCTTAAAATTATTTAAGGTTAAATGACTTAATCTAAAATAAAGGCATATACGGATCTCTTGCAATTGTAACCTCTTTACTAGTGTGAACATATTTGATACCTTGATGGCATGACATAGATGATGTTGCTTGATATTGCTTTATCCATGGATACCCAAGTAAAATATGAGATACATCTAAAGAAGAAATAATATGACATAGAATAAGAACTTCCCTCATCTTTTAGACCAAAAAATTAAGGTAAAATAATGTATCCTATAGTTTCAATCAACATATCATTAGTCAATTTTAAAGAAACCCTCAAATATGCATATGCTTGTTTATAAAATGATGATAAAACAAAAATTATTCAATGCATACATTTTATTGGTGAGTAAGATCAATAAACACACCCTTACATGGTTCATGATCCACACAAAACCAAAGGACCATTATAATTATTTGGTAATATCTCACAATGTGAAAAAGGTGTCAAAAAAATTAGCATACCTAAATCGTAAATTGACTTGTCATAAAGTGGGTGGGTAGCTTAGTGGTGGAGATTTGCATCCTAACTAGTTCATGGAAATTTCAACATGGTATTAGAGCCAAGCTAGGTGCATTTGACACCTATGTTGTGGCTCAAGGGAGTGTGTTGGAGAAATGATACACACCTAAGCCATAAAAGGACTCATCACAATGTGAGCCATTAGCTCAATAGTAGAGCATCCTAACACCAAATGGGAGGTCCTAAGTTTGAATACTGGTTAGTCCATAGAAATTTCTATAAAAGTCAATCACTAGTACATAAGAAGAAGAATAAGTACCCTTATAATTTTTATTAATACCAACAAATCATTCCTCACATGTAGGTGAATCAATGATTTCAAGCTCGTCAACATGTATATGTACCTCAATCTCATGACCCTCATATAAAACCATTTTATTAGATTTATTTAGTGTAAAATATTTAAATTTTAATTAGGAGGAAAAATTAAAGGATTGACCCCAATATTAACCCCCTCAACATTAGAATTTTTTTTTATCAATCAAATCCTTAATCAAGTATTCCTTAATCCCATAAAATGTTGAGTATAATTACAATTAACTCTACAATTTAATAACAAAATTCTTTCTCATTATATCTTTTGGGAATAACCTTAGATTTATCTAATGGCCTAATAGGAGGAAGTGTAATCATGTTTGCACTAAGTAAATTTTGAAGCACACTTTACAAAGGAAAAAGTTGGAGGCTTTAGAGTCATAATATTAGAAACATTTATAATGTATAGTTTTTACAATGGTCATTTCCATTATTTTTTACTATCCTTTTGGAAATAATTTTTCTTTTCAAATTTACAAGGGTAGGATGATGTAGATGAAGCATTAGAAGATCCATAATTAAGTGTTGTAGCCTCTAACAACTTTAGTTCTTAACATTCATCTCACTTGCACATGCAAATTTTAAGAATGTATATACTTTGTAGATCCTTGTTTACAGTCAAAAAATCTAAAATAATAAACTTCAATCCAACATTCCCAATATTTGCATTGACCAATTTCAATATTAAAAAATAGACCCAAATGGAAGATAATACAATCATTTAATAGCATAATATTTTAAATTTCATGGGAAGAACTTAGCCAATAACTTGTCATCATACACAAAATCCAAATATGTAGCACTAAAGAACCTTGAATGTGTCATGGGATCTCCTTTAACATTTTGCATCTCAAATCTAGGATCCAAAAATTGAACAAAAAATGGATATGTAAAATTTTCAATATAAATTGAATTGTGTTTGATTTTTATATGTATGTCTTTTTTTTTCCATTAGGTAAGGAATCAACATTACTTTTCATCTCAACAAGCCTTTAAACATTAATGTCAAGGGTAGATAGAGGCACATTAGGATTGAGGACATGAATGAAAGTGGCAAGATGAGAAATGGAAGGTGGTGTATAAATTTGTCGTGACATAATAAATGAGTGTGGAGTGACAAAGACTTGCATAGGAATATCACAGTGAGGGGAACATGGGAAGTTAAACAAAACTAATGAGAACTAATGTGGAGACAAGAGAACTATGTGCATCATAATAAGTAAGCATGAGATGAGATATAGGAAAAAGGAGAGGATAAATTTGGGGAGATTTGGTGGAAGGAGAAATAAATTGCATAAGATAGATAGGAGTAAAACAATAAGGAGGAATACATGAAGAAGAAGCTTGGGATGGAGGGAAAATGGCACATCACTCAAAGGGATTGTTGAGCTTATCCTTTTACCTATTTAACTTTAAGTACTTTCTTTCCACATGGCTTATTAATCAACATAGTATATGAAGGAGATCAATCATTGTACTAGGATTAATATTACTAGCAAAATTTTCAAGATCCAAAGAAAGGTTGTGTGCATCAAAGCTATATCTTGATTACCATTTTCTCAACAAGGGCCTCATGGTCAAATGATTCTTCTCCATTATGATAAATTTAGTATCATGCATATTCCCAATCATACCAATTTTAGCTTGATTCACAACCATGGTGGGATTGAACTATGACTTCTTACTAGGAAAAGAGGATGATTTTGGTATTAGAAGGAAATAAGGATCAAACAATGTTTAGATTTGATTAAGAAATTAGAAAATGAGAAAGCACTTAAATCTAAAACTAAATAAGATTCAAGAAAACCTTTATGTCCAAATCATAGGGCATACCAAATTAAATGGCTTTGCCAAAATGAAAAGAAAATAATTTCTTTAGAGTTTTCTTTTCTAATTAGGTAGGATAAATAAATACAATAAGTAAACACACAAATTACCTTCGAACATACAATTGAATTTTAAAATACTAGACAAGCACACTATAGAATTGACAAAGAGGGTTAGGGTTTTTAGCTTCATTTGTTATATGGAGATATTTTATTGTAATGTACATAATCAATGATATGATTCTTGATTTTTTATAAGATTTAATATTATGACTGTACCTTAACAAACCAAGATATGACTTTCATGGTTCACTCCTACATGTATGGAATTTACATTTTCATCTACAAGTTTGACCCTAAATTTGTAGTTTTAAAATTATTTTGTGACCTTGACCCCTACACTTCTAGTCTTTAGGAATTTATTTATCTCCATTTCTTAGACTATGTTGAGAGCCATTATAATGTTTTTTTGCACTAACTTTGGGAGGAAACTCATTTTTCCTTACTCAAACCCTTGGATTGATTTAAAAAAATTGAACAAGTTAAAATACATGCCAAATATAAATGCAAGTGCCTAGGTATTTTATCCTTGTAATCTTAAAAGTTGATGTAATACTCTAATGATCAAATCATATGTTGATCTATGATACATATGGATCGATATCTAAATGAATTAGAAAATTTTCTTTTATATAACACTGTAGCTCTAAAATTTTAATATTTCATGCTCAAATTGTTGAGAAATAACTAATTGGAAGTATTTCAACTTGGGACCATATTTAAATTTGGATATATAAATGTGTGTGCCAAAGAAACAAAATGAAAAGAATAACATTTGGATCTATATCCTTGATATGTTTGAAGCTAAGTCTAGTCTAGGCTCAAGTTAATGGCTAAACTTTTGCAAATAAAAATGCAACTTGGTTTGTCTAGTACATATGTGTTTAGTTTATTTGTTGTGTTATTAGTTGGATGATAGTTAAGGTGTCCACTACGAAATGGTAGATGATGGGGAGGTGATGTTGGAGCATTCTGACACTTGAAATAATGTTGTAGATGCATTGAAAAATCCAATCAACATAAAGAAGTTCAAGGGGTGTAGTTTGAATTATAGACCTCTCATCCCCTAACAGATAGTTGATAGTTTTGATATTCATTTTTCTCTTGAAAGGTGTTTAACAAGACAAAAATATATGCAAAATGGGGAAGCAAAATACTATATTGAAAATGCTTTAAAAAATTTCAAACAAATGCAATTTGAATTCAACAAATTTAAAAAAAATTGCATTTAGGGTTTCGAAATTAAACAAATAGATGCATTTTGAACTCTAAATAAATTGAATTTTAAATACCTAGTGCTCAATAGTGCTCGATATGCAAACTGGAATGATGAACTTTGAAGAGATGAACGGAAATTTGCTTTCGCTAGAAAGAAAAACCTTGTTTGGTAGCCGTCACGGTCTCTATTCGCCGCGCACACCAGGGACAGTGACTGGTAAAAGAACAAAGTAAAAGTGATAGGTTAAAATGAAACAATTTTTTGTTTTTGTCATATTAAGGGGGTTCGGTCGAACCCATGTTCGACCGAACCTATTTAAATATGTTTTTTTATTTAGGTTTTCTTTGGTTCGGCCGAACCCATTCAATATGGTGAAAAGAAAAAATGCAAAATTTCCTTCCTCTTATAAAGTGTAAACCACTATTCTAAAGCCACCCAAAAGGATATGAATATAATGAATCCCCTTGCAATGAAGAAGAAAAAGAATAAGAGAAAGAAAGAGATGACAGTTGAAGAGGAGGAAGCTCTGGAAAAGATCCATAAGACCCCTAAGTATGTGCAAAAGAATCATTCTAAAGATAAATTCATTAGAGATAAGAGAAAAGGTATGTTGACAAGGAGAAAAGTAGTTATGATAGAGGAACAGGTAAACTTTTGTTTACTTTTAGTGGTGGAACCTAAAATTGTAATTGAGGCATGCAAATATGAGAATTGGATCAAGGCTATGAAAGAAGAATTGGAACATATTGAGAATAATCAGACTTGGGAATTGGCCCCATTACTTGCAGTCAAGAATGTGATAGGAACTAAGTGGGTTTTCAGGAATAAATTGAATGAGGATGGAAAATTTGTCAGAAACAAGGCTAGACTTGTGTGTAAGGCTAATCACAAGTAGAAGGAATAGATTTTGAGGAGACATTTTATTTGGTGGCAAGTATGCAAGCCATTAGAATATTTTTGGATTTTGCAACACATAAGAACTTCAAAGTATTTCAGATGAATGTGAAGTCTACATTCTTGAATGGTGAGTTGGAAGAAGAGGTATACATTGAACAACCAGAAGGATTTCAGTTATCAGATGATGCTAATATGGTCTATAGGTTGAAGAAGGAATTGTATGGACTCAAACAAGCTCCTTGAGTTTTCTATGCAAGGTTAGATAAGTACTTGTGACAACAAGGATTTAGGAAAGGTGCTTCAGATAACAACCTTTACTTCAAGGTTGAGGGAGAATAAATCTTGATTTTGGTAGTGTATGTGGACGGAATTATCTTTGAAGGAAATGAAGGTGTGTGCAAAAGGTTTTCAGAGGAAATGTAGAAAGAGTTTGAGGTGTCAATGTGTGGGGAGATGAATTTCTTCCTTGAATTACAAATTAGTTAATTAGATAAAAGTATTTTCATTTCAAAGTCAAAATATGTTAAGGAAATTTTGAAGAAGTTTGGAATGGAGGATTCTAAACTAGTGTGTACCCCTATGGTTACTGGTTGTAAATTGAGCAAGAATGATGAATCTCCTAAGGTTGATTAGATAAAATATAGATCAATGATTGGCAGATTGCTATATCTAATTGTTACTAGATCGGATATCATGCATGCAATCTGTCTTGTGGAAAGATTTCAAGAAGATCCAAGAGAGTCATATTTGTAGCAATAAAGAGGATATTGAGATACTTGAAGGGCACTCTGAATTTTGGTTTATGGTATCCTAGGGATACTAATTTCTCTTTGAGTGCATATACATATGTAGATTGGGTAGGTTGTATAGATGATAGAAGAAGTACAAGGGGTGGTGCTTTCTTTCTTGGAAGCAGATTGGTTTCTTAGTTGAGTAAGAAGAAGGATTCAGTGTCATTATCTACTACAGAGGTAGGATATATTGTAGCAACATCATGTTGTACATAGGTGTTATGGATGAAGCAAACATTGAAGGATATTAGAGTATCATATGATGAACCTATTCCTATCTTGTGTGATAATACAAGTGTTATCAATATTTCATAGAAACTGGTAATGCATTCAAGAACAAAACATATCTCTATCCAGTATATCACTTTCTAAGAGAGAAGGTTGTAGATGAGTATGTGCAGTATCATCATGGAAAAAATAGGCCCTTAAGTGGCAAAAAAATTAGAAAAATCAGAGTTAGGCAACTTGATGTAAAAATTTGAATAAGTTATCTATATTATTTCAAAAATATGTAAGAATAGAATCTATAGACAATTGAATGTAGTTTCTAAACTAATAGGTTTATTTTAAAAAGAAAAAATCTATTTGCTGAAAATTTGAAATTTCAATGCAGTAGTACTTAAATTTCAGGGAAAAAATAAGAAGTAGGTGTCTATCTAACCACCCTAACCACAATAAAATGATAATTATTTTTTATAAGATTTTAGATATAAGTAGAGGACTCATGTTTGGATGTGATGCATATTTTTTTGTAATTTTTTCCAACTAAATAATTAATTATGAATTTTTATTACAACTTTTAAAAAATATAAAAACTCGTATGTCTAACCACATTAACTTGGTCAAAACTTCAAGAAATTCATTTTTTTTTTAATCCTATAGTATACGAAGCATAGAATATGACGCATGTTTTGGATTCAAAAAATGTGATACCGTTTGAAAGTTATACATGTTTTTCAATTAGCCTATCAATCAAGACTTTAGTCATAATTCAAATAGAAAATGAATAATAATTATTTATTAAATTCAAAGTAAAGCATAATTTATATTGGTGGAAAGCTAAGAATCTCCTTTAAAAACCCTTTTCGTTTCATCAATTTTGGGTAAAAAAAAAGTTGTCAGCCACATACCCTACAAATACCCATCATTTCGCCACTTTTTGGCCCGTCATGATCCTGCACATACCCAGTTAATGAGGTGAAGTTGGAGTATGTTCCTACAAAAGATCAAGTAGTGAATATTTTCACAAAGGCTCTTCCTAAAGATACATTTAAGTATCTTCGGTAGAAGTTAGGGGTTATTGCCCCTCCTTTAAATTAGATGCATAAGTGAGTGCATTTATCTGAGAATCATTTCACGATAAATTCTTGGTCATGGATTAATGTTTAATGGATACCTTTTAGGGGGAGTAGGTAGTAGTATTGTTTTATGATGCAATCAAATGGAGCATATTGTGTGCCCCTAAGGGGGAGTGTGCAAAAAAGTGAGTGTAGTGGAGAGAACGCAATTGCTTGTTGGTGTTGCAAGTGGTGCCAAAGTGTTGTATGCAAATGTCAAATGGGAAAAAAAAATAAAAAAATTATGTAGAAGATGCGTGAAAGGTGCAGGCCTTTCCCTTTGAGTGTTGTCAAAGGTGGGGAGAAAAATATTTTAATACAAGAAAGAAAGCTAGATGAGTTTTTGGCTCTTTTCCATTGATGTCAAAGGGGGAGATGGTTGAAAAACCATAGTGTAGAAGAACATTGTAGGAAAGAATATGGTCTAGAAAACATAAGGGGAGAGAGTGTTCACAAGAGAATGAGAGAATGGAGAAATCCTCAGGTAGGGGAAGAAGAATTTGGTGAAGCAGAAGTAAAAGAAAGAGTGTGAAGAGTAAAACATGCCCCGGTCAAGGGGAGTGTTGCTTATTGCAATTGTTGTTGGTTGCTTTTGTTGTTGATGGTTTTTCAGAGAGCTAGTGTTTCCATCAATGAAAAGGGGGAGATTGTTGTAGGTATGTTGTTGATTTTTTTATTTATCTCAACAGTTGGTCATTGATGTCAACCTCTAGTATGAAGATTGGTGCAGTGTTGTCATTGATGTTAGCAGTAAATGTGTTGCACTATGTTGTCACCAATATCAACCTCTAGTATGGTGTTGAGCCTATAATGTAGATATATAGACTGTTGGTATTGAAGATATTTTAGTCATGATAAGAAAGTATTGTGGTGTTGTCATCAGTTTTATCATTGATTTCTTGTATAGTTTTAATGCAGTTGCAATAAGTTCACTTGGTCTCCAAGTGCTTTTGAGAATTTAAATAAAAGAGTGTGTAGTGTGACTGAGGTGTGTTTAGTGTTGAGATCCACATTTCTTCATGGTTGAATATATGTTTGTGTGGTTTGGATATGATGATTATAGGTGTTCAAATGTTCTATATCTAGAGTTTCAAGTTTTGGATTATATGGAAGTGAAAGTTGTGTTTGATAGTGTGTTTGTTTGTGTAGAAGGTTGTCTGGGAGAAATGATATTGCTTTGTATTTCTTCACAGTAAGGTTTCTTGTCTTGCAGATTTGGGAATGTTCTTATATTTTTTGTAACTTCCTTCCCTTGAGGTTTTAGGTGCTAAGGTGTTCAACAAGGTTGGTTAGTAAGTTGTATGTTTGTGCCAGTATGTCTAGTTGCATAGGATGATGGTGTTCTTTGTTTCAAATGGTTGTGGTAGAGTTGCAGAATATTTTAATTATGTTGGAATATTCTGAGATGTGTAGATGTTGTAAAGTGTTGTTGTGTGGTACGCATGACTTGGAGAAGCATGTATGTGATCTCTTGTAGTGTTAGTTTAGGTTTGGCTGATCTAGCATGCTAGTGCTACTTATGAAGGTACCTCGTGGATTGTGGATGTGTTGAGTAGCATGGTGATATGGTTTTGGGTATCATTTAACCCTTGGTGTGGTTGTCTTTCACTTCTTTCCATCGTGGAGGTGTTTGGTGTTGACCTATTTTGGTTTTGTACATTTTAAGTACATACGTTTCATTTAGGCCAACCTATTAGGATTGTTTAGGTTGAGGATGGTATAAATGCAAGGTAAACTGTTGGAGATGGGTGTGGATATATAAAAGGTGTGAAAAATGTGTGAATTTGATTAAGTGTGGTGATTTGAGTGCAAGCATAATGCCTATGAATCTGATGTAGTGAGCAGAAGGGTCTACATTCTCAATGTGCTTAAGGTTGTTGGAGGTAACAAGCCAAATTTTGCAGATGGTATAAAGTTTTAGTGGTGGATTTCTCCTATTGCCTTGAGATAGTGGATCTCTTTGTAATAGTTTTCTTCTATCTTCTTTCTTCTTGGTAGTGAGCCACCTAATAGTGAGCCTTTCTTCTTTTTTTGGGAAATGAGTCCTTAGCAGTGAGCCTAATTGTATTAGGTGTTGCAATTAATATGTATGTGATCTTATCGTCACCGTGGTTTTCCCTTCTTAGGTTTTCCACATAAATTTGGTGTTCTTATGTGTTTTGATGTGTTTGCATTACTATTTCATATGTTTACATTCTAATAATGCATGATTTAAGTATACAAGTGATTCACTCCCCTCTCAGTTGTCCTATGCATCTAACACATTTTACAATAATGCATTCATTCTTGGCATGGTCAAATGGTTATGAATTGACTAGAACCAAGAGAGGTTAATGTGGAGGGATCTCATATCCACATATGTTTCTAGATGAAAAATTTATTTGTACCACCAAGTTTACAAACTACTTCATCATATTTTGGTAGTTTTTAACTCTTAGCCTGGCTCTTTTTCTATGCCAAAATAACATAACTTACAAGGATCTTGAGACTTGGGGAATTAATTAAGGCCTTTCATAGTAGTCACCCAACCACCCCAACATGTTGGCATAGTTAATTTTCCCCCATGATGCACACAATTCAAAATATGTATGTTTCCATGTTTTTCACTACTCTCAACTAACACTTTTTACAAGATGCACTCATTCTTGGCATGGTAAAATGATGATGAGTTGACAAAAAATAAGAGAGTTTAATGTAGAGGAACCCTGTATCCACCTATAGGTTTAGATGGAACAATTTTAGGTACCAGTTTTCAAAATACTTCATCATAGTTTGTCAAAAAAAAATCCCAGGGCTCTTAAGAGACGACATTAGACTAACGTAACATGCAAGGATTAGGAGACCAAACCGATAATGAAAACATGTTAGGATAGGGTAATGAATGGTAGAAAATATCTTGTATCATTCCCTAAGTGCCTTGATCATTTTGGGATACATTATACCAAGAGAGTCTCTTAAGAGACCTAAGAGAAAAAGTTGTCAAATTTTCACATAATGATTCTCAAAATATATGGAACCTAAGAGAAAAAGTGGTTTTTAGTCTTGTCTACAATATCCTATCCCAATTTTTGTCAGCTCTAAAACATTTGATTGTGCTTTAAACAATGAATGTATTCTTTCAAAATGGCTTAGTGACGGGTATGTGCAGGATCATCATGGAAAAAATAGGCCCTTAAGTGGCAAAAAAATTAGAAAAATCAGAGTTAGGCAACTTGACGTAAAAATTTGAATAATTTATCTATATCATTTCAAAAATCTGTAAGAATAGAATATATAGCAAATTGAATGTAGTTTATAAACTATTAGGTTTATTAAAAAAAAAAAATTATTTCCATGCAGTAGTACTTAAATTTCAGGGAAAAAATAAGAAGTAGGTGTCTGCGACCACCCTAACCACAATAAAATGATAATATTTTTTTATAATATTTTTTAGATATAAGTAGAGGACTCATGTCGATGTGATGCATATTTTTTTGTAATTTTTTTCCAACTAATAATTAATTATAATTTTTTTATTACAAAATTAAAAAATATAAAACTCGTATGTCGACCACCTTAACTTGGTCAAAACTTCATGAAATTCAATTTTTTTTAATCATATAGTATGTGAAACATAGAATGTGATGCATGTTTCGGATTTAAAAAATGTGATACCATTTGAAAGCTATATATGTTTTTCAATCAGCCTATCATTCAGGACTTTAGTAAGTAATTCAAATAGAAAATGAATAATAATTATTTATTAAACTCAAAGTAAAGCATAATTTATATTGTTGGAAAGCTAAAAATCTCATTTAAAAACACTTTTCATTTCATTAATGGGTATGTGCAGGATTATCATGGAAAAAAGCAGGCCCTTAAGTGTCAAAAAATTAGAAAAATCAGAGTTAGACAACGTAAAAATTTTGAATAAGTTATCTATATTATTTCAAAAATGTAAGAATAATCTATAGAAAATTGAATTTAATTTCTAAACTACTAGGTATGTTTTAAAAAGAAAAAATCTATTTGGTGAAAATTTGAAATTTCAATCACATTACTTAAATTTTTAGGGAAAAAAAAAGAAATAGGTGTTTGTCCTAACCACCCTAACCACAATAAAATAATAATATTTTTTAATAATATTTTAGATATAAGTAGAGGACTCATGCCCCAATGTGATGCATATTTTTTTGTAATTTTTTTCCAAGTAAATAATTAATTATGATTTTTTTATTACAACTTTTTAAAAAAATATAAAAACTCATATGTCTGACCACCTTAACTTGGTCAAAACTTCATGAAATTCAATTTTTATTTTTTTAATCCTATAGTATGCAAATCATAGAATGTGACCCATGTTTTGGATTCAAAAAATGTGATACTGTTTGAAAGCTATAAAAAAAATTCAATCAGCTTATCAATCAGGACTTTAGTCACAATTTGAATAGAAAATGAATAATAATTACTTATTAAATTCAAAGTAGAGCATAATTTATATCGGTGGAAAGTTGAGAATCTCCTTTAAAACCCCTTTTCATTTCATCAATTTTGGGTAAGAAAATAGTTGCCAGCCACATACCTATCATATTGCCACTTTTTGGCCCATCATGATCCTGCACATACCCTAATTTTGGGTAAAAAAAATGTCATTAGCCACATACCCCACACATACCCATTATATTGCCACTTTTTTTCCCATCATGATCCTACACATACCCTGACATTTAATGTAAATTTTCCAATAGCCATATTTTTTCCACACCTTGTTCAACCAAACCAATAGTGTAAACATGTTAGGTTGGGGGAGTAAATGCTATTGGAGGTCCTATATCATTATAGGATATATTGTACTCAGAGAATCTCTTAATATACCTAGAGTAAGAGGCTATAAAACCTTGACACAAAAATTCCCAAAATATATGGCACCTAGGAATGTATTGTTTGTGCCTACAAGTAGATATTAGGCCTATCTACAAATTTCTATCCCAACTTTTTCAACTCCAAACCATCTGACCATATCAACAATGAATGCATTCTTCCAAAATGGCTTAGTGGCATTTAGTGTAAAATTGCCAGTAGCCATATTTTTTCTTCCACACCCTATCATACCAAACCAATAGTGCAAACATGTTAGGGTGGGGTAGTGATTCTATTTTAAAGGTCCCGTATTTTCCCTAAGTGTCCTAATCATTCGAGGCTACATTGTACCAGAGAGTCTATTAAGAGTCATAAAGTAAAAGGTTGTCAAACTTTGACATACTGATTCCCAAAATTTGTGGCACCTAGGAATGTATCATTTGTGCCTACAAGTGGATGTTAGGCCTATCTATGATAGATAAATTATACTAGGAGAGTCTCTCCCATCAAGGTATAGCTTCACTTTGAACTAGACATCTATATCTCTAATGGAGATTCTCAATTCACCCAAAATGATTGAGTTTTAATTTTCTTTTCTTTTTCTCAATCTTTTATCTTTTTTAAAAAATAATTTATTTTTAAAATATTATTTTTTCCTTTTATTATTAATTTAATCCATGAATAATGAATCATATCATTCATTGTTGGGACTTCTATTAGAAAAAAAGAGGGAAACATCAATGAATACCTTCAACCAATGAACCAACTATAATGACTATTTTAGATGAATTCTGGAAGATATTTAGTGTTTTGAGTGACATGCCATAAATTATTTACAAGATTTCTTGAATCCGCAAGATAAATCTAATTCATGGAGGTGTTCTAAACTATAATAGTTATAATATATGAAAGCACTTAAGTTAGAATATATGAAAGCATGATTACGACATGAAAGTAATTAATATTACTTAAAATGACATCCTTAATTTTTAACATATTATAAAAGTAGTGACAATAGGAAATGAATTCCCAAAAAAAATTATAATTCAAGCACAAGGCATGCCAAAGAAGAACATAATATAAAACAAAAAATATATAAACAATGTATTTTATTAGATAACACAAAATTTATTTACCATGGGCTAACTTTAGAATTCTTATCAAACTGTTGAACACGACAACTAAGAGGGTGGGGGGTGAATCATTTGTCTCAAATTTAGACTTTAAAAAATTCATTGGAACTTAGATCAATCACAATTCTTAACTTTGCAATTATATAAAGGTTATTGTTGATACGATATATATATATATATGTATGTATATATATATATATTTTTTTCCTAGTCACGTCGATAGGTGTAATATTCAATGGCATCATGGGGGAGGAGTGGGATGTGTGTAAACAATTTTTTGTTAACTTTTTCAAGAAACTACTAAAATGGCCAACATACATTATATAAATGATACATTGTAAATCTAGACCATTAATTATTAGGTTTTAGATCTAATGCTGATATTTTGTCGGTCTGTCTTGCCCTAGAATGTGATCCTATTTTATGAGGGCACTGTATTATGGCTATGATAGAGAGAGACATTGATGTATTTTGAGAGTCTGATAGCAGTCGTGTTGTCTCTTGAACTCTGAGTGGTGATACTCCTATGAGAAGCTTGCTCTGCAAGTATATTACAATCTTTGTGATTTATTGAATAATATATTGGGTGGCTTTTGGAGTGTGGGGTTTTCCCCACGTAAATCTTCATGAAACATTCCTCTCTTTGAGTCTTCAATCCTTATCAGCTTGAATCTCTTCCAACCAATCTTCAATTCTATTCTTTTCTTGACCTCTTATCTAATTCTTCAATCAGCCTCAACTTTCCTTGCTCACGACATTGTCTATTCACTCGTTTGTAATCGGCCTCAACTCTTTCCTACCATTTGGCCCCTTCCATTCACTAGCTTTCACAATTCAACTTTATCTCTCTTTTTGTTGGCTGCTTCCCTTCATTTCCCTACTCAGCCTCTTTTCCTGCAATATATCTTCTTTTCCATCCTTCTTCCGCCCTTCCACCTATCAGGCTTTATCGTCTATGTCGATTTCCTTTCCATTTCACGGCCACTTCATTGGCCTCGCTTGATCGACTTCCTAATAACCCAACCAACCTCTTTACCTTCCATTTGATGCCTCTTATTCAAGCTTCACTATATGTTCTCTCTTCCACCTCTGCATACAATAGAATACCAACTGCCACATTCAACTACTTCATAACCATTTGACTTCTCTAACGAATTACCCATCAACTTGATGTGAGACCTAAGTCTTCAATTTGTCCATATGACTCTCTTTTAAACTAACAATTAATTGTTGGTGTTCTTGTTGATTTGGTGATAGGAGCTCCAAATTGCCTACATCTTTTCATCTCCTCAATACATCAAACCTGCAACCAGCTGCAAACATAAAATATGAAAAATTTAGTCAATGCCCCTACATCATTTATTCATGACATTATTGTTCATATTGGCGACCTTTTTTAATCTAAATTTGATGAAATGAAAAGGGTTTATTTAGTAAATTTTTAGCATTCTACAAATATAAGATCTATTTGATTATGAATTTAATAGATAAATATTAATGATTTCTACAACACAATGTCTAAAGTCTTAATTTCTAGAATGATTAAAAAACATCCATAACTTTCAAACCAAGTCTTAATTTCTAGAATGATTAAAAAACATCCATAACTTTCAAACCATTTCACCATTTTCAAATTTGAAAGGCATGTCACACTCTATACTTTGATAGCTACAGTATTAACAAAAAATATATATTTCATATTATTTTTACCAGGGTAATCCTAGCCGTTTTTTATTTATAAAATTCCTAGTAGAAATATCTTAACCAATTATTCACAAACATATTTTTTTTTAAAAAGATATGCATCACATCTAGGCATGTCCTTCACTTATATTTAAAGATTAAAAAAAAAATCTTGTACTTAGGTTGGCTAGCATGAGACTTGCTTTTTTTTCTTAGAAAATTATAGTAATGCTTCATTGAATTTTTAAATTTTCACCAAAAAAACTTACTTTTTTCAAAAAAAAGGTAGCTTAGAAACTACATTCAATTTTATGCAAATTTAATTCCTACATATTTTCCAAATTGTGTTAATAACCCATCAATTTTTTATGTGAAGTTTCTTTCTTTCTTTTTTTCTTTTTTTCATTGCCACTTAGAGGTATAGTTTGTCTCCTCATGATCCTACACTCACCCTATGGTTCCATTTTACCCATAATAGGATACTCTAGGAATGACTATGGACACTAGTATCTAGAAGAACTAAAACCTACTTTTTGTTATTCTAACATCTAATTTTCCACTTCATTGTGTATGATCATCCACTCTTGCATCCAAATGGTAAAAATATCATCTAGAATTACACAAAAATAAACTTACCAAGATGTGGATTCAATACTTTATTCATCAACCTCGTAAAAGTACTAGGTACATTTTTTGATCCAAAAGGAATAACTAATCATTCATAAAAACCTTATTTTATCTTGAATGTAGTATTTCTATCATCTTCTCCCCTAATTCTAATATGATGATATCCAATTTTTAATTCTATACTTCTAAAACAAATGAGCTACTATAACAATCCATGAGATTATTTATCCTTAGCAAAGGAAATCTATACTTGACAGTTTTTTTTTATTACTCTACAATATACACATTCTCCATTCTCCTCCTTTCTTTAGTGTTAAAATTATTAGTATTACATTTGGACTCAAATTTTCCCTTATCCTTCAATAATTCTACAAATTTCTTATTAGTTCTTTATTTTTAGCTAGTCTTAACCTATATGCTACCTTACTAAGTAAAATTTATCCTATAATTAGATACATACAATGAATTATACTCCTTACTCACAATAATCCTTTAGGAAAATTATCATTAATAATATCACTATTTTTTCAACAATTTAGAAATTTCAAGATGAACCACTACATCTTCTTCTGTATTTACAATATAACCCTTTCTCATAACAACAAAAAATACTTAGGTACCATTGACTAAAATTACTCTTGCAAGACCATCTAAATTCACCATCTTCTTTCAAAGGTAGAGGATTTATTTTATTCCATCCTTTATTAACCTATAATTATTTTATCTTCCATTATGTATAGCCTTCTTATCAAAATTCCATGGTCTATGAAATAAAATAAGAAACATCCATTGACATGATATCATATACAATTTCATCTTTATATATTCCAAATTTAAATTTCAAACGACATTATTTGCT
>VDFB02369688.1:0-23566 GCA_007258455.2 Sequoia sempervirens | reverse complement strand
TTTGTGAGTAGTTTATGACACCCACTTGGTAGGTGACCTTAGGTATTTCAAGACCTACAATAGATCAAGGAAAGCTTCGCATAGAAGGGACTCAAGGATGAGTCCTCACCTATATCAAATAATACATCATTTGTCAAAACAATAAAATGGAACAAACATTTCCAGTAGGTCTTTTGCAACCATTTCCTGTCCCAAAGAAGAAATGAGAAAGTTTCTCAATGGATTCCATCATGAAACTTCCTAAATTCCAAGGTAAGTACTATGTATATGGTCTTATAGAAAGACAAATGAAGTATGCACATTTCTTCGTTATCTCTTTAGATTTTAAGGTGCCACAAATGGTTGGTATGTTCTTCAAGTGATAAAACTCCATGGACTACCCAAGGGCATCGTGAGTGATAGAGACATTCACTTCATGAACTTCTTTTGACAAGTTGTGTTATCAAAAATTGTCATCCTTAAAAAAAATCACATTATGTTTTGCTCCCCCTAAATTATTGAGCCTAATTGTGTCTCTAATTTCCTAAATTATGCATTCTATAGCCCATTTGTACCACTTTCTGAGAAATTGCAAGCATTGAACAAATGCATTCAATTACTATTTTTCCCCCAACACTTAATTTCTTGGAAATAGGGTCAAGATCAATTTTCCTAGGCATATGGGTCCCCTTATTTTGTTGGGGGCCAATTTTGGATATGTCGGTGTCGGCATTTTAACATTCAAAATTTAATTTGCAAATGTTGGCTATCATTATTTAATTCTTAGGAAATTAGAGAAATGCCTATAAATACCTAGTTATTGCATCATTTGAAATCTAACAATAATTGGAGATCAATTATCATGATCAAGAGCACTATCAAGCAAATCAACAGTAGCTCATTTAAGGGCTTTATTGTAGCAATTCAAGATCCTAACATCATGTCAAATCCTATGTGAGTTTATATGTGTTCATGATATCATTGTTTTTGAAGGCTAATGCTTTTGTAGGTCTCCAAAGCATCATCTAACTGGAAGAAAGAAAGAAAGATCTGGGTGACCTTGAGGTGATGTACGACTTCAGCCAAGGCCAAGCCAGCCAAAGCATGTGGTGAGTTCCCCGTATAGGAGACCCAGTGCAGAATAGGAAGGCTCATAGGGTGGGCAAGAGAATGTAAATCTTGAAATCTCTACTGGGGCGTTTGCAAAAGGCCGCGATTAGATCTATTTCCTAAAATGTAATTGAGCCACCATTAGGTCCCTAGAGGTTACCAGTCAATTGGAAAAATGGGTTATTTTGTTAGTAAAATTGCAAATTGCATAATTGTAGAAGACAGAAGGGTCATGCTGATTAGAAAAGTTGTTGGACACAAAATCTGAAGTTCGCAGTTGTTTTAACCGATTGAAACATCTTTAAAATTCATTGTAAGGGCGTTTCGCTATTGCTCCTCAAATTTGAAACAAATTTTGGAATAAAAGTACTCTAATCTGTTGTAGCAGTGTTTTCTCTCTTATTTCTAGCCTTGTACAGACTGACAGAACTTCTTAGGGATATATGTTTTATTTGATCTTATAGAGTAAGGTGTTAGCTCCCTTTTGCAAGAGATTTGAAGTCTTTTCATTACATTTAAAGGGTTTGAGAGCATTTTTACAGTAAGCGGTCTAAAAACCCCAATTTAAGGGTTTTGATAATCTAGAAGGGTTTTAATGACCATTCCATTGATGTAGGCTTAGAAGCTCAGTGGAATGGGTTAATATAGGATTGATTTCATGTTTGGTGTGTGTGCATATGTAGGGGAAATGAAAATATAGAGCTATTGTTGTTGCCCTAATAGAATTTACTGTGTTTTTCCATGAAAATTGAAGGCTCCAAGGTAGAATCTGATGTAAATGAATTCATGAAGGCTGGAAGTTGATTCCTAGAGCTTGTGAAGACTTATTAAAACATGTTTGAAGTAGTGGCAAAGTGTCTTGAGGTTTGGAAAGCCTACTTTCAATAAACCCTCATTTGGTTGAGCATAGTAGAGTCTAAATCAAGGGTTTGAGTTTTGTTGCCTTTGGAAAGGTTTGAGTGACCAAGAGATTGTTGATTTTGTAGTTTTAGACCCTAATAAAGGACTGTTTACAGTTATTTAAGTTTTTGGAGTTGATTTGATGATACTTGCTTTGCAAATTTGACTTAATTGGTGTAATTTGTTGCTGACAGTCAATTATTCTGATTATACTTTCCAAGACAAGTATACATGTTGTTGAGGTATGTTAAAATATGCAATAATGGGTCCCTAAAAATGTTCTTTTTCTAAGTAGATGAAGTTTGGTGTGGAAGATATACCCGATTTTGACATAATGGACTACTACTAGGATTTGGTGTCTTGGGTGTGAATGTTGATGAGTTGATTGATTCATAGTTTTCTAAGTGGGTGTTTTTTCTTTATTTCTATCAAAATCAAGATGATTGTGGTGAATTAGGATCTAGAAATAGTTTAGAACCATTTTTTGGTGATTTGGTGTCTTATTGGTCTTATGGAATCAAGTTTCAAGCAAGTGAATTTTGGTGATTGTTTAGTGATCTTCTCAAGTTTTATGTTTTAGGTCTTTAGAACCCTTGAAGTTTGTAGATGCTCTGCATCAATTGGTATCAGAGCTAGTTGATTTGGTGGTTTGTTTAGTTGTTGGTTGTAGGTACTTGATCCATCTTAAAGTTGCAAGAAAGAGAGTGGGAAGGTGTGTTGGTTACAAACAAGGATGAGGTCTATGTTCACTATCCTCCAATAGAGATTAAGCTGGGGAGAAGGTGCAGAGAGAGTGACACCACTGAGAGAAAGAGTGGTAGGTGCATCTTCCAGGATCTGCTATTGGGTAAGATGGATGGTATGCTGAGGTTGTGTGATGAAGCAGTGAGGGAGATGGATATCTATCTAAGAAGCACTTGAAGATTTTGTAGCCATTACAAAGTTGTAAGACAGTTTGAAGAAAAGATGAAGAGATGATGAACAAGTTAAGAGAAGGTCAAGGATGAATTGTTTGGAAAGAGGAAAGATTGCTTAGAATAGAAATTTGAAAGGATAGTCTTGCACGTCTTTTGATTGAGAAAATGTTAGAGGGAAGTTAAGTACTATTAGAACAATGATTGGTGAATCTGATGGGCAGAGAAAGACAAGGAAAAGAAAAAGGAAAACTTGAATGTTTCAAGAACAAGGCAAGGAGCATTCCAATACAAAGGTATGCAGATGTAAAGAAACAAGTTAGATGCAGCAATACATTTCCAAAGGGACTTGGAAACTTTTTAGGCCAGTTGTTTGGTGCAGGAGCACCTTGTGCATTGTATACCTCCAATAGGAAAGAATGTAAAATTTGAATTTTCATCATGAAGTGCTTGTAAAAGGGTCATGATTAGACCATTTCAAATGTAATTGAGTCACCATTAGGTTTCTAGGAGGTTAATTAAGTCAATTTGGGAAAAATATCATTTTGTTGCAAAAATTTGCATAATTGCAAAACTGTAAGAAGATGAAGGGTCATGTTGATTAGGAAGGTTGTTGGTCGTTGTAAGTTAATGGGTAAATTTTTTTAACTAATTGGAAACATATTTAAAAGTATTGTAAGGGTGAGCAAAGCATATAACTTTTGTATTTTGAAACAAATTTTGGAATAAAAGTACTCTAATCTGTTGTAGCAATGTTTTCTCTCTTATTTCTAGCCTTGTATGGACTAATAGTACTTCTTAGGGATATATTTTTATTTTACCTTATAGAGTAAGGTGTTAGCTCCCTTTTTCAAGATATTTGAAGTCTTTTCATTAAGTTTAAAGGGTTTGAGAGCATTTTTATAGTAAGCGGTCTAAAAACCCCAATTTAAGGGTTTTGAGAGTCTAAAAGGGTTTTAATGACCATTCCACCGATGTAGGCTTAGAACGTCAATGGAATGGATTAATATATGATTTGTTTCATTTTTTTGTGTGTAGATGCAGGGGAAGTGAAAATACAAAGCTATTGTTACTGCCCTTACAAAATTTAGTGTGTTTTTCCATTAAAATTGAAGGCTCCAAGGTAGAATCTGATGTAAATGCATTCATGAAGGCTAGAATTTGATTCCTAGAGCTTGTGAATACTTATTCAAACATGTTTGAAGTATTTGCAAAGTTTCTTGAGGTTTGGAAAGCCTACTTTCAATAAACCCTCATTTAGTTGAGCATAGTGGAGTCTAAATCAAGGTTTTGAGTTTTGTTGCCTTTGGAAAGGTTTGATTGACCAAGAGATTGTTGATTTTGTAGTTTTAGACCCTGATAAAGGAATTTTTATAGTTATTTAAGGTTGTGGAGTTGATTTGATGACACTTGCTTTGCAAATTTGACCTAATTGGTGCAATTTGTTGAGGACAGTCAATTATTTTGATTATACTTTCCCAAACAAGTATACCTGTTGTTGAGGTATGTTAAAATATGCAATAATGGGTCCTTGAAAATGTTCATTATCTGAGGAGATTCAGTTTGGTGTGGAAGATATACCCGCTTTTGGCATAATGGACTACTACTAGGATTTGGTGTCTTGGGTGTAAATGTTGATGAGTTGATTGATTCAGATTTTTCTAAGTGGGTTTTTTTGCTTTATTTCTATCAAAATCAAGATGATTGTGGTGAATTGGGATCTAGTAAGAGTTTAGAACCAAGTTTTGGTGATTTGGTGTCTTATTGGTCTTGTGGAATCAAGTTTCAAGCAAGTGAATTTTGGTGATTGTTTAGTGATCTTCTCAAGTTTTATGTTTTCGGTCTTTAGAACCCTTGAAGCCTGTAGATGCTCTGCATCAATTGTAGCACTTTTTTGATTCATCATTCCTTCCTATCAATTATCAATTTTATCATTGGCATTTCCATTGTGGAAGTGGAAACACTTACATGGGGTTTGACCAAGGCAAACCCTTAAATGGCCCAACATCTCTTCTCTTTCTGAATGTGCAGATCTTAGGTATAAAGAGGATTGAAGGAAGCTTGAAAATAAATTTTTCATTATTTCATTTAAATCCCTACATTTTTTCAACTCACAAAAACTCACCTATAGAATTATCTAATAGTGTTCTAATAACTCTACAACCAAGAATCAAAAGCTTAGATCTATGATCAAAGGACCCCAAAAATTGAACAAAAGAAGCCTACAAGGACACATTCACCCTTGGGTGAATCAGTCCTCCTATAGTGGTCAGAACCAAATTTTCTAGATAGGTACACATCACTCAGCACTTCCCATATCTTCCTGCAAGTTGTTGTTTTAGTCTATTAATCATCGGTATATTGCAATTTTCATGTTAGGACACATAGTTGAATTAGGTCAATCAGAGAAAATCAATTCCAATCCATTCCAAGGATTAATAAAATGTAGACCTAGGTCTGATTGGCTCACCTTGATGGTTGAAATTCAATCCATACACCTTGTTGATTTGCATTCTAATGTAAACCTGGAAAAAGGAGTAAAAGAAATCTTAGCTAATTAAGGATCACCTTTTTCTACATTACATTTTGGTGAACCTTATGTTCTGACATAATAAACCTTCTAAAATCTAAAGTAATTCAACCGTAGATATTGATTTTACATTGCATTTTGTTGATTTTCTTATTTAGGGTTTAATTTTTACATCATAAAAACAAATCAAAATATTTGCATCTCATATTGCATCATAGGTTTCATTAGGGTTTATTTCAATCATTTAGGTCAGATCTACATTCAAAATTGATCTTTTTTGGAAACATATCTAATTGTAGACTTGTTTGCACATAGAAATAGAACCTTTAGATAGTCTAATAAGCATTCAAATTTTAAATTTTTAGAACCCCTATCAAGGACTCAAATGCCCTTGGGTTCCTTTGTCCTTGTACCCTTGCATCAACAAACTTTTTCACAATTTTATGTCTTTGTCTGCTCATTCTGTTTGTGGTTGCAAATCTCTGAATTGGAATTCATAATTGCATCTATTTAGGCATCTTTGATATAATTCATAAAAGTGAAAAACATTGCATTGTGTAGTTTCAAAGTTGCATCAAAAATCATTATTTTCATGTTTTTGCATACGACAATTAGTTATTTGTTGCATTCCAAATCTGAAACTTGCATTTTAAACTTGTTAAAATATTTTCAACTTATTGCACACTTGTATTTTGAATCAAATTGGCATAAATTGAGGAAATTCTAAAATAAAAAATCACTATTCAAACTATTTGCAAGTAGAGTCAGAATCTTTAAGCAATATAATACATAGTCAGAATTTGATTTCTTGAAAAACTTGCACAAGACATGGATACCCTTGGGCACCTCTGTCTTGCCTCTATTGACTGAACCAAAATTTACACAGACCTATGTAGTGATATCCTCTATCTGCTTTCTTTGTTTGAATCTTGTTTCTGGCTATTTTGGTGTGCTTGTTTGTAATTTTAGTGTTCATATTAGGTACACTTAAGTTTTTTGAAACTCGCATGATCTTCACAACTCAATGTCCTATTGCCAATACTCCACTGAGACGTAGTTGTAGACTTATAGCATCCCGTGTTGTTATTATATTTGATGTGGCTCCGGAGTCTTCCAACTCTTTCATGCATGGTGTTGTCAATACTCAACCCATTTTGGACTCTATCCCTAATGCTACCATACCAATGATAACATTACAAACACCCATTTTTTATGGATGTTGAGACTACTATTTCCATGGATGTTCCCCAAAAAAAACTAAAACAATTGGACAAAGACTTAAAAAAACTTCAAGATTATGCAAGTACTAAATATCTAGTTGGTACAGCAGTCCCTATAATAGATCGCATGAGGAAGTTGATTAATGACGATCAAGGATTAGAGATTTTGTGTAGCCTAGACCATATAGTTGATACTAATCTACCTACAATGGCTAATTATTCTCAAACTTTGGGATATACTCAAAGTCAAGGAGGAAATCGAGTCTCCCTCCCTACCACTATAGCCGCTATCCCTACATACATAAATCCAATTGACGCTTCACTATTACAACAAAGCATTGGAATTACTCCAACATTAGGCCTTTCCACTGGGAATCCTTATGGTTTTGGGTCCTCAAATGTGACACCTCAAGTTTCATCCCCTCTCATAAATTTGCAACATAGTAGTAAACCAAGCACATACACAATCCCACCATATTCCCAAAACATGTCAACCAATGGCTCAATCATCAACCAACTTTTATAAAACGTAACCTCACTCCAACAATAAATCTCAACTTTAAGCCAAAACCAAAATGGATAACCATTTGAAATATGTTAAAAGGAGCCCATTGTCACTTGAAATTTTGAAAACACCGATGCCACAAAACATAGAGATACCTCAATTTGACAAGTACAATAGTAAAGGAGACCCTTGAAATCATATATCGGCATATGCAGTCTTGTGTAGTGACTTTATTTTTGAAGATAGACTCTTGGCTAAACTATTTCCTAGGTTATTGAAAGAAATGGCTCTAGAATGGTTTTTTTCATTGTTAAATAACTCAATCGGCTCTTTTAATCAACTTGTTGAGGCCTTCCTCTAACATGTCCAACTCAAAATTGGACCTAAAATTACATTAACTGATTTAGTGTGATGCAAACAAGGAAAATATAAAAAAGTGAAAAACTTTATAGGGTGCTATCAGTTGGTTTACTCACAAATCAAAATTACTCTTCCTGATTCGGATGTTCAACATGTTCATTGAAAATTTACAACCTAACATAAGGGATAAATTTTTGTTGATAAAATATCCATCCTTTGTACATTTGTGTATGACCCTTCATGATTACTAGAATTTGATTGGTCAATATGAAGAGACATCTTCATCTACTCCTACTAGAAATCTGAATTTGTACCTCAAAACAACTATCAACCTTTCAAGAAACAAAACAAGAACTTTCTCAAGATAAGTACACCTCAAACAGCCAATCACATTGACCCTCAAGTTGTTGTCATAAGTCCAACCCCGTACCAATTTAGACCAAGAGATAGAAAATTTACCCCATTACCTAACACCCTCCATTCGATCATGTTGCAACTTTTGACTAAGAACTTAATCCAATTGGAACGCTTTCTCCTTCGACAACTCAGAAGCCGCCCTCCTACGCAAATTAATTCCCCCCCACCCGAACTATTGCAACTAGAATTCCCCCGAAGTTCTAGCAGGCTAATTAATTAAGAGGATTTTCAAAAGAAATCTCTAGTCTTATATGGATTCTAATTGACATAATTATCCTTCTATTGGGAATTACGATAGGATTATTAGTTATTGTATGGCTCGAAAGAAAAATATCTGCGGGAATACAACAACGTATTAGACCTGAATACGCCGGTCCTTTGGGAATTATTCAAGCTTTGACAGATGGAATCAAACTACTGCTAAAAGAGGATATTATTCCATCTAGGGGGGATATTTGGTTATTTAGTATTGGACCAGCTACTACAATTATAGCTTCTATAAGACAAAAGATCCATTTTGCCCACTCTTTGCAAAAATAGTATTAATAAAAAAGGAAAATATTGCAAAAATCCCAAGGATTTTGAATATCTTCATCATACTTTTTTTCATCTCCTTTTCCTTTTATTTAGAATATATTAAGCAAGAAAATAAGTTTATTAGTAAGAAAAAAAGACTTTTTGTTTTTTTTTTTATTCTTTTTGTATTATACAATATAGAAACTTTTTTATAGTAATATTTCCAACAGTAAATATATATTATATTTTTTTTTACTTTGGCAATATTACTATAAAAATGCTTTTGTTAACGATAAAGTAAAAAGTAACAAATTATACTTTTGTTAACGATAAAGTATTTCAAGGAATAATGAAAATAAAGCGTCCATCATCTAATGGATAGGACAGAGGTCTTCTAAACCTTAGGTATAGGTTCAAATCCTATTGGACGTAATAATTCGTTGTATTTGTAAATGTTGCAAAGCTTTTCTATGCTAGAAGAAAAAGTTGGATATTTTCTTCAATAGCTTCTTTTAACAGATCTTCTAAGCTCCAGTATAAAGATCTTCATTAGTGCGTAAGCCAGTTGTATACCACCACTGATAAACACCGGAATAAACAATATTGACCGGACCGGGGGCACCTCCTCTGGTAAAGGCTTCTACGGCCGGTTGACCAAAATGAGGATCCCAAATTGCATGAGCAATGATTTGTGGGTCTCGAACAGCTAGAGTAGTTGAACCTAATAAGACAGCAATTACAATCCAGGAAGTTATAAGTACCTGTGCATGAACTTGAAACCCCCCTATTTGCCAATAAAAATGCTAACCTACTTCCACACCGGATAAAGTCATCGTCATCATTTCGTTTGACGGGATGTCTATATATTATACGTCCTTTGCTTAAATCGTAAACAGATAATTCAACTCTCACTCTATCTCCCGGTACTACTTGTATTGTTCGATATCTCATTATAATCCAAATTCCTTTTGCCAATATCATTGCACAAGTGGACATGATACAAAATGATGCATGCATCTTAAACATCAAGCTCAAGACCTCATTAATTCTAATCATATCTAGTCGGGTGGTGTTAATGATCAAGGGAATAAGTCTGTTGCATTGCCTAACCAAAACTTGCAAATTTTTACCAATCCAATGCCAAACCATTCATCCAACTTTATGCAAGCTTGTGATGATATGAATGATGAGAAGAATAATGATGACAATAACAATGAGAAGTAAGTAGATAGCACGATTGCTTTAATAGATGTTCAACCTCATAAGGGCCAAACCATTGTGTTACCCAACATTGCTTTCACCAATATTTATGCATCCATACATGCACCAGATGGTCCTCTCTATATTTTTGGACATGTATCAATGACAAACCTATACAAGGAATACTCATTGATCTTGTATTTGTAGAGAATATGATCACCGAGGAGTTGTTTGTTAATGAGCTTTATCAAGATTCTTATGGGCAGTCAAAAGCATGGTTGGAAACTCATGATAGTTTTGCTTTCCCTATGATAGGTTCGATCACTCTTCCTCTTAATGTTGGACCAAAAAAATTAGATGTGTCATTATCCATCATCTTGACGTTAGACCAATTTCGTGTGAAGCCAGGCTACCCATGGTTACACTCCATGAATTTCATACCATCGATTATTCACAAGTGCATAAAGTTCCCATTTCAAAATGATATATTCACAATGCATCATAGTGGGTTTAATCCTTTGTCCTCCCACAGAAAATTTTCATTATATTTCTTTTGGCCTCAACCTATGGAACCTATTAAACCTCATGAGGATTTATTTTTCAAGTCATACCAAAATTTTAAGGAAAAGCGTATAGCAAAACTATTCCTTAGCAATATTCCACCTGAGGATGATAAGACTATGGATGTTCCTTCTACCCCACCAATCATGGATGAAACTATGCTCAAGAAGAAGTTTCCCTTCCAAGTAACCAAGTTAAATATTGCTCAATTCCTCCACCCGTATTGTATAAAATACCAAGATACAATCGAATGATTCCTTTTGTGCCTCCAAAGATAAAACAAGTATATAGACCTAAAGAGATAGTGGTTTCCCAACCCTCAGTGGTTCCTTCAGTTCCTCCTTTAGGGGGAGAAAAGAGAACAATGGTCGAGAAACCCGATCCTATCCCATCAAAAATTGAAAACCGTACAAGAATAAATTGAAATGCTAAAGAGCGTAGGTGTAGGCATCATGTTATTGTTTGTTAATTGGAAGAAAAGAAAAAAAAGTGTATGATAATCCAACACCTATGCAAATAACTCAAGAATAATTACAACTTTCACCAAAACAAGAAGTGAAATAAGAACATACAACAAACATTATCATAAAACCTCCCATTGTGATTAGCTTGGATGATGAAGATGAAATTGCTAAAATTGATGAACAAGTCCATAAAGAGCTTAATGTTTTGTTTTCACATAAAATGAATTTAGCTGGGGGAAAAAATAATGATCCTTCTAATGAGAGTGACCCACCACATTTTGAACCTAGTGATGATCCTAGTATGACACTTGTTGTAGTCCCTTTAGTTAGTTGTCTGCCTTCCCTATATGATGAGCAAGATTGGGATACAAATGACCTGCTTTAGATCAGCTCGCATGTGTGATACTTTCTCTTTGTGGTTGCTTTATGTGTTATTTGTGTTTGCATGCACATGATGTGGTCACCTATATTGTGTCGCTTGGTGTGTCTATGTTTGTGAGTTTTCTTTGCATGACCCTTGTTGCTCCATTGGTGCAAGGATACAAAGATAACAAATGTGTTGGGGCATTCTTCTATTTGTATCTACATTCTGCTATATGTCATCAACTTTGTCTTTTATTTTTGTCTTTTGTTTTCCTTTTTGGGATGATGCACGGCATTGATACATTTAGGTCTCTTCCATGTTGACCTAAAATTTTGTTTTTCTTCTCTCTCTATGTGTCATTCATTAATTGTGTTCATTATTCCATGAGTATTTGGGGAACGATGTCAGTTATGAGCTCTATTATATCACTATAGCAAAGACATATACTAACCCTAGATCCATGGATCCCTTATGTGTTCATATTATATGTTGTTTGTTGCATTACATTTGGGGGAAACTCCTTATCATGATGTAGCTTTATTTGTAAACATATCATTGGCATAGGGATTTCCAAATAATCTCTTTTGATATTTTGTTGCATGACATTTATCATTTTTCTACCTTAAAGTAATTGCTCATAGCATGGTGCTTAGTAATTTCTTTAAGGTTGGGGCATACACATTGACATTATTTGCTTCACTTTGTTCACAGGTATTGGACTTAGTGATGCATTGGCATTGGCATTTTTTGCTTCACTTTGTTCATAGGCATTGAACTTAGTGTTGTTTTGGCATAACATCTTGATCATTTTGTAGCACCTTATCAAAGTTATCAATGAGTATAACTTTCAGTATGGTTGACATGGGTGCACACCTATTGAATAGCATATTTCACTAGACCTAGTGTGTTTCTCATTTTGCTACCTTCTTATGGGTACACACCTAGTGAATAGCATACTTCACTAGACCTAGTGTATTTCTCATTTTTATCTTGGGGCCTTAGGTCTAGTGAATATCAAACTTCACTAGCTCGTGGTGCCTTCTATTTGTGATTCTCAAGTAGCAAATATCAAACTTTTCTATGGTGTGATTCATGAACGCCTCTAATGTGGATCCTAGCATAACACAACTTGCTAGCCCATAACCTCCTTTTTTGCACTTTATGGCATTATATGTTTGAGTATGTTGTTTGGTTGCATTTCATACATGTGTGTTCCTTTGTGCTTATGTTGTCTTGCCATGGGATCTTGGATCCTAGGGTCTTGTGCACTCCTCCTTGATCCTTAGTCATTGTATCTCTTCAACATTTGTACAAGAAAACCCCTCTTGACATATATTTTCTACTTTAGTGTGAGTTTGAGCATAAGTTCATACTCTCACTAAAGTGAGGGCTAAATGTATTGTCAAAAATTGTCATCCTTGACAGTTTCACACTATGTTTTACTCCCCCTAAATTATTCAACCTAATTGGGTCCCTAATTTCCTAAATTATGCATTCTATAGCTCATTTATACCACTTTATGAGAAATTGAAAGTATTGAACAAATGCATTCAATTACTATTTTGTCCCTAACACTTAATGTCCTAGAAAATAGGGCCAAGATCCATTCATATAGGGTGTATGGGTCCCCCTATTTTATTGGGGACCAATTTTAGATATGTTGGTGTCATCATTTTAACATTCAAAATTCAAATTACAAATGTCAACTATCGAGATTTAATTTCGAGAAATTAGAGAAATGCCTATAAATACCTAGTTGTTGCATGATTTGAAATCTATCAAAAATTGGAGAACAATTGTTATGATCAAGATCACTATTAAGCAAGTCAAGAGCAGCATTTAAGTGCTTTATTGCAGCAATTCAAGATCCTAACATCATGTCAAATCCTATGTGAGTTAATGTGTGTTCATGTTATCATTGTTTTGTGAAGGCTAGCTAACACTTTTTTAGGTCTCCAAAGTATTCAAGCAATCAAGCAAGCAAGAGCAAAGACCTTAAGGTGATGTGTATGAATTGAATCCTTCAAGAAAGTCATTGAAGGGCGATGATTTGCAACACTTTGTCAATTCATCATTCCTTTCTATCAATTATCCATTTTATCATTGGCATTGCTATTGTGGAAGTGGAAACACTTACACAAGGTTTGACCAAAGCAAACCCCTAAATGGCCCAACATCTCTTCTCTTTATGAATGTGTAGATCTCAAGTTTAAATAGGATTGAAGGAAGCTTGAAGACAAATTGTCCATTGTTGCATTTGAAGCCCTACTTTATAAAGCAAATCATCTCATGTAATTATGAATTCCTGAATAATAATATTTTGCACATCTTTTTGCAATAGCTTTGTTTTTTCTAATTTTCTCTTCTGTGGAAGGTTTTTTGGTTTGCATGTCTGATCTTGGTTTCTAACATGGTATCAGAGCACTATCTTGTGGTGCAGTTTATTTTTTAGTATTTTTCCATTTAGCTACATTTATTGATGTTTGAAGTCAGATGTTCATTTATGGCTTTCGATCTCATAACTTTTTTCCACGATCTTTGATTTTTGCCATCTTTGCGGCGTTGTAAAGGTATTGAGGAGCTCCATGTTTTTGTCCATGCACTTTTTTTTATATCTATCCCAGGTTGATTTTAATTCCAGATTTGTCCCGATTGGTGTTTTGGAGATTACTTGGATGTTTTGGCAATTAGAAGGGTGAAACTTGAATCTTTGTACTTCATTTCAATATCTCATCATCTTATTTTCTATTTATGCATGTTTAGCATTCTCTCCTTTTACAATCATTGGGTATTGTAATAAATGAATTGAGATAAAGTTCCATCAGGGGGGTTTCTTGCATAATAATCTGATTAGAGTGTGCATTCACTTCGATCTCCATTTTTATATTGATGATAGCTCGCATGGGTTATATCTAGTTTCTTAGTTTCTTTTGGCCACATCTTGCTTTAGCTTGACACATATCAAATTCACAGCGGTTCACAGTTCAGATTGAGAGTCTATGATTATTGATCTGCATTGGTTTAGATCCTTCTTAGTTTCAAGGCCATGTTTTTATGGTACATGTTCCAGAGTCTTTATGGTACTTGTTCCCATGCAATATTTTTAGTCACAGTTTGACATAGGCATCGAGATACACGGTTTCTAGATTCTATCATCATTTCATCTACTGTTGCTTCATAGATTCTAGGGTTATTCCAATTTGTGAGTTTTCTAGTGTTCTTTGGCATCAGGTTTGTTGTTGCTTTATCATGATTCCTTGAGTCAATCAGTGATTCTCATTTGGTTTCAGTAGTAGAAAAAAGTATCTTTCCTTGCTTGTCAGATTCAGGTTCAAGTGTTACTCCACAGTGTTCTTCTAGTGCTTCTTTGCAGTAGTCATCTCATTGTAGGGGGGTTTTGTCCCACTGGGTTTTCCTTCTCTACCTCTTTTTTGCATTTGTACATGGGTACCTGATCAGGCCTTGTTTTCGGGACCCATTCATGCTTTCTTGCATTCATCTTAGTTTTAGGTGCATGCTTTGTTAGTCTCCCTAAGTTGCACTTATGGGGGGTGTTAGTGTAATTAATATTTAATTACACTTGCATAAGTTTACTTAGGTAATATTTTAATTCGTAGGTTAATTATTCTCATCCTTATCTTGTTGAGCTATCTTATTGCTCAAGATAATATTAGGGTTATGCATACTTTGCTTTTATAAATCAAATTGTAGACATCCAAATTTGGACACTTAATTTATCCAAATTTATCACTTTTCATCTAAACATCCTATTTTTTGCATTAATTAAGTAATATTACTATTATTTAATTAATATCCTAAATTCTGCCAAATCCCTAAGGTATTTAATTAATAATTAAATACCTTACCCTCCTTAATCCCCTTTTCATCAAATGAATTAAATAAATATTACATTTATTTAATTCCTCACATGTCATTTTCATCTAATCCTAATCCATCTCCTAATCTCTTTCATTAAGAATCAGCACATGCCTGTAATCCTTTGATTAGGATATAAACACATCCCAACTTTTGCAAGTTGGCTTCTAATCCTAATTATTCCTCTAATTACAATTAGCAACTCAATTATAAATTCCCTTGGGTCAACTCTCCCCATCCCCAAGGAATTTTTAATTCCTTTTTTATTCACCTCTAGGTTCCTTCTTCCCCATGTGAATTTTAATTCACATTTTATTCCTCCTAGAATCCCCTTTTTCCATGCATCTTCTAGAATCTTTGACTTGTCACATCAAGTCGCATGTGACAAATTCCCACCTTTTGGGAATCTTGTCTTATCCAGTAGATTCTTCCAATCATTGTGAATTTAAAATTCACTTTTATTCTCCCAAAGTTTTCCCCTTCCCTATGTGATCATTGAAAGGTCACATCAAAGTACTTGGAAGGTACTTGTCTTTCCGCCACATCATGTACCTCCCTTCCACATCACCTACACATCATCTCACCCTTGGCCATCCCACATTCCACATGTCAAAATGTGAGGGCTTGTGAGTCCTCAACTCACCTTAGCCCTTCATCTTGACTTTGTTGGATAAATCCCAACCATTGAATTCTCTAGATAATTCAATTTTATCTATAAATACCCCATCCTCTAAGGCATTTAAAGGAGACTTAGCCATTTTCTAACTAAATGCTGCCATTTTGTACACTCATCTAGCCATCAATTTCATCCATTTGCATTTACATCCAAGCATATAGTTAAGCCTTGCATCTAGCCATATCAAGAGCCATCAAGGAGCATACAAATCAAATCAAAATCAAGGGCCAACCAAGGAGTTTCAGCTGCAAAAAGGGAGGTATAACCATTTGCAATTATTTTACTCTTTTCCTCTTTGCATTTACAAATTTCTTAGGCTAATCTTGAGGTGTTTCTTTATATTTTTCCATTGCATTTTAGTTGCTTAGAATAGGTTAGAAATTTTGGTATCACATTTCTGGCATGCCCGGTGGGACCCACAAGCGGGTTCCTCAATTTAACATTTGTTGTTGTTGATTTTTTTGAAGGAATACATCGCGGAAGGGCGACTGCACCCCTGATTTTCTGCAGAGGGGCGACTGTGCCCCTGATTTTCCGCAAGAAGGGCAACTACGCCCCTGATTTTCTGTAGAAGGGCAACTGCGCCCCTGATTTACTGCAGAAGGGCGATTGCGCCCCTATTTTACTGCAGAGGGGTGACTATGCCCCTGTTTTACTACAGAGGGGCGACTATGCCCCTGGGCTAAAATTTTGGTGCTAACGTTTTGTGCAGAAGGGCGACTACGCCTCCTCCTTGACTAAAATTTTTGGCTAACACTTTTCTTGCAAAAAGGCGACTATGCCCCTTCCTTGACTAAAATTTTTGGCTAACACTTTTCCTACAAAAAGGCGACTATGTCCCCCTAAATAAAATTTCTGTGCTAACACATTTTTTTGCAGAAGGGCGACTGCGCCCCTAATTTACTGCAGAAGGGCGACTGCACCCCTGATTTTCCGCAGAAGGGCGACTATGCCCCTGGTTTACTGTAGAAGGGCAACTGCGCCCCTGGTTTACTGCAAAAGGGCGACAGCGCCCTCTTGTCACTGCAAAGCAACACATTTTGGAAGGTAAAACTGTCATTTTAGCTTCATTTTTTTGTTGTTTTCAGGTACTAACCCCCTAACACTGTTTCTTGCAAGGATATTGGTGTTTTTTGCCAACTCTTTGCAGCAATTTCTTGGGTAATTGGAAAGGAACGTGGGATAAAGCAACCAACAGTTGCTTGCAGGGCTATCTGTTGGCTCATATTTCTAAAACTATTTTTGCTTATCCTGTTAATCTAAGAACATAGCTTAATTAGGGGGATTAATATTCATTGTATGTTGTGTCTATCTTTTTGTGTTACCCAAAGAGGGCATTGGTTTGTTTTCACTTTCCCCTTCCACTTTGTGTGAGCCTGGGGAGTAGTTGAAAATGATTAGTGTTTTCTTTCTAGTGGGACCTGCTTGGGGATTTCATTACCCCAAGGGACGATTCCATCCATGTGTACCGGTAGGGTATATAAAGGGGGGAGAGAAAAAGTTGTACCTCAATCCAGTCGCATCGTAATTGGCAGAGCGTCGAAGCTAGGGTGATACCTAGATAGACATGAAGAGTTGGTCCAAGCCCTTCAGTATCTCGCTGGGGTTCCCGACTCACACTTGTGACGGGCTGGTGTTCACAGTTGTGCCTCACATACCAAGAGTATATCGAGGACTCCCTAGACACCTTGTGTATCCTAGATTAAGACCTCTTTGGCCATACCCTTAACACTAATCATAGGATTGTATTTGCTTGAGAGTGTTTTCTTGTGAAAAACCAGTAAACTTTTTAACAAATTGGCCTTATTATTGTCATTTTAAAGTCCTTGCCATAGTCATTTTCATCAAACCAAGTCTCTGATTTACTGCAGAGGGGCGACTGCACCCCTGTTTTACCGCAGAAGGGCGATAGTGCCCCTATTTTATTGCAAAAGGGTGACTGCGCCCCTGATTTTCCATAGAAGGGCAACTGGGCCCTCTAATTTACTACAGAGGGGCGAATTTTCCCTCCTAAACACCCAAAATTTCCTCGTTTGGATCCATTTAGCCTCTAAATCATCGTCTAATCATTCCAAACCTTTGTATCATCATCCCAAGCCTCTGTTTTGTCATTCTAAACCTCTGAAAACCTCTGTTTAATCATTCTAAAGCTGCATTTTATCATTCCAAACCTTCGTTTAGCCATTCCAACATCTATTTGACCAAGTAGTCTTTCATCCTTTTCAAATCTTCCGCCACTCATTTTTGAGTAATATTTCATCCATTCCAAGCATCCATCTCCTCATTCTAAGAGTTGTTTATCCTTTCCAATCAATTGTTTACTCATTTCTAACTTTCAATCATTCATCGATTCTAAGAAATCATTAGTTTCGAGTGCTTGATCATTCCTCCATTCCAATCATTTTCCCAAATCTGATCATCTATTTCCTCAATCTGATTATCCAACACCCCATTCCAATCTCTTGTCTCTTCATTTTAACAGCCCATTTACCCACTTAAAAATTCCACCCCACAGTGGGGCGAATCTACCATGAAAAGGGGCGAATCTGCCCCTCTATGAGGGCACAGTCGCCCCAAGAAGGCACAATCGCCCCAGGAGGGCACAGTCGCCCCAAAAGGGGGCACAGTCACCCCAGAAGGGCACAGTCACCCCATAAGGGCATAGTCACCCCAAAAGAGGGCACAGTCACCCCAAAAGGGCACAATCGCCCCAAAAGAGGGCACAGTCACCCCAAAAGAGCACAGTCGCCCCTCTGTGAGGGATTCGAAAAACAAGCATATCCATTTCCCAAATCCAATCAGTGGAACCAATCTCATCATATCTTTCAATCCAATCCTAATTCCAACACTTAGAACATCATTAGAGTCCATATCTAGCATCAAATCATCCATCCCAATCACCTAGACTTCATTTTGAGAATTCTGATTTTTGTGTCGAAACTTCTAGAGGCCATAACTTTTGACTTGGGTGTTTGTTTGAGCTAAAATTTTACGGGTGGTTGCATTATGAGATGGCATGTGGATTCCTGATGGACTAGAAATCCCTCGGACCGCGTTTCGCCACATTTTTGGGGCCTCAAACTTTCATCTTGACCCTCAAAATCGCAATTTAGTATTTTTTTTATCTCTCAAAAAATCATTTTTGTCAATAACTCAAAATGCATGTCTCAAATTTGGGATGTTAGTTGGCAATTCATCCTATCTTTGTTTTGGGTATTTTTTGGGAAAAAACTGGACCTCAAAAGTATGCCCGTCAAGTTTCCTAAAATGGCAAAATTTGACAATTTTTGAAAATTGCCAAATCTAGAAAAATCTGATTGTCAACACCTTATGTTCTCTAAACTCCAGAACTTGGTGTAGAATCAATCCCATCACATCCTCCAATCATTCTAAGCTTCAACCCAATCCTAATCTAAGCTTTAATCTAATCCCAATCTGAGCTTAACCAAAACCCTAATATGAGGTTTAGTCATTTCAAACAGTTGTTCTCCCTTTTCAATCATCTGTTTCCCCAATCCGAGTAAACACTCATATATTTCAAACCTTCATTTATCATCTAAAACTCTATTTTGGAAATTCCAATCATCCGTTTACTCGTTCTAAGTAAACCTTCATCCATTTCAAACCTCATTTCATCATTCCAAACTCCCGTTCAGTCATTTTGATCATTCGTTTACTCGTTCCGATTAAACATTCATCCATTTCAAACCTCACTTCATCATTCCAAACTCCCGTTCAGTCATTCCAATCATCCGTTTACTCATTTTGAGTAAACATTCATCCATTTCAAACCTCACTTCATCATTCCAAACTCTCGTTCAATAATCTCGATCAATCATTTACTCATCTTGAGTATTCATCATCCATTTCTCCAATCAAATCATCGTTTTCCCCATCCATATCCCCTAAACTTCATTTCAGTTTATTATCCAAATTGACCTAAGATTTTGATTTGATCATCATCATCAACATCTGCTTAGGATTGTCATTCATCCTAAGCTAATCATCATTGTTGGCCCAATCAATTCACCTTCAATCTCAAGGTGGATTCGGTGCTGCAATCATCCATTTATTCTTTAATCCGATCAATCAACATCCTAAGTCACCTAGGATAACCTCTGAACGGGGTTTTTCAATCCCTCTCATCATCCTATCTGATCCATCAGTTGATCTTATCAATCATCAATTGATCTTATCCAATCCAATCCAATCTAATCACATCCCTATCCAATCACCTTCGACCCAAACAATCTACTTCCATCTCGAAGCAGATTTGGTGTCATAATCATCCTTTGATAATCAAATCCGATTGTTAGAATCAATCCCATCACTTCATCCAATCGTCCTAATCTGAGCTTTAGTCCAATCCTGATCTGAGCTTGACCTAAATCCTGATTTGAGCTTTAGTCCATTCCCATCCAAAATCTTTTATCCAAAATCATTTATCCATTATCTTTATCCTTTCACCATCATGAATCTATATCCTCCATCAATAGTGGTCAAGGGAAACCCTAATTACGTTGACAATGATAACGAAAGTCTTGTCGATCAAGAGGAATATGACATAGATTCCCTTGACACTATCATTGCTAGTAAGCTTTCTCCACCCACTTTCCAAAATCCAATCACCCCTTCGAGTTATCCTATTATGACTTCATCCATTTCTAATCATGCTCCTTATACTACCTTTGACAAGGGATATCCATCATATCCTTCATCTACATCATCCTCGTATCCAACTCCCGCCTCCTCTTATCCTAGTTTGCCATCACAATACCCCTATCCTAATCCCCCGTCCACATCCTCCTATCTCAATCCTTCATCTGCATATACCCACTACCCTAATCTTCCACACCAATCTGGTCACCCTAATCCTACATTCACACCTTCCTATCCTAATCCAACATCCACATCAACTTATCCTAATCCAACATCCACATCATTTTATCCTAATCCTGCACTCACACCAACCTATCCTAATATAACATTCACACCTTCCTATCCTAATCCAACACCCGACCCAACCTATCTCAATCCACCACCTCAATCTTCCCATCCTAATCCACCACCTGCATCCTCCTAACCTAATTCACCATTCCAATATCCTTATCTTAACCATTAATCTAATCTTAATCCCCCATCTATTCCAAGTCTTGCATCCAATCACATTCCCCCATCTAATCCTAATCCACCAATCCCTAGTCCTAATCCCCCACCAATCCATAATCCTTTATCCACTTCTACCTCGCCATCTCAGCCTAAAGTATTCAAGTTTCTCACTCCAGAAGTTCTCCAAGGACTTATAGCAAAGAATACATCTCCCACTCCACACCTTGAAGTTATGGAATCATGCCATCCCAACCCATCATCCACAGTCATTAGTGGCGAGACCCTTCTCCACCCAACACCTATCAGTGATGAAACCATCACATCCTCTGAATCCACTGAGCCCCCATCTCCTACCATCACATCCTCTGAATCCACTGAGCCCCCATCTCCTACTATCACATCCTCTGAAACCACTGAGCCCCCATCTCCTACCATCACATCCTCTGAATCCACCGATCCCCCATCTCCTACCATCACATCTACCAAATCCATTGAACACCCAACTCTTACCCCAAGAGTCATCGAACCCATCGATGACACCCAAATCCAATCCACTAAAATCCATTCCCATGAATTTTTTGAATCCTCCATCCCTCCATCTTCCCCACTTGAAGAGTCTCACCAAGACTCCATTATCATGCCTCCCGCACATGATGAGTCATGCCAAGAGCCTAATCCAAAGCATGCCAACATATCCCCTTCTTCAGATCAAGATCCTACCATCCCATCCAGTCCACCTCAAGTTCATAGTCCCACATCAATTCCATCCCATGATCCCCTTGTCATTCAAGCTTCCATCGCTCCATCTCCATCTCCATCGCATGAACCCACTACCACAAATCCAGATCCTATCATATCCCCTGATCCCTCTCCTGATACTACCCATCCAAATGCTACTATCCCATCGTCTCCCTCTCATGATCCCCCATCATCACCTAAAACTGCTATCCCTACACCGCTTGCATATCCCCTTGGTACTCTCACATTCTTCCATGGTGGCCTCCTTGCAGAAGAAAAATATAGTGTATTTACCACCCATCATCCTCCACCCAATAATGGACTCGAATCATGTTTTCAGAATAACGCAAATCCTATCATGGATCGCATGCTCAAGAAAATGAACTATCAAGGAAAAGGTCTAGGCCTTCATGAGCAAGGTATCTTAGAGCCCATCCAAGTCAAAGAAAAAATTTGCATGCAAGGTCTTGGACCTATTTCCCAAGACTCACAATCTAAAGATGTTGGTACAATCTCTAGACGTCCTCAATGAGCCTTTTCCAAAAAAAAATGTCATCTCTTCCCATCGCTCCACTAGACCATATGCTGCCATCCCTCCTCCTCTATCGCATCACCCAAAACAACTGGCCCATATTCCTCCTTCATCTGCTCCATCCATTTTGGGTCCTTACATCCCTCCATCTACCATGCCCATGTTTCCTCCAAGTCCTACGTCTATTCTGGGCCCCTATATCCTAAAATCACCTCCTCCATCTCATCCTATCCATCCTTTCATCCATTCATCACCTATCCATCTCATCCATCATAAACATCCCTCTCACATATCCCATAATCAGGATCAACAAAGGCACATACCTAATCCTCCTCCATCTACACATAATCCTCATAATTCTACCTCCATCACTCCACATCATCCATCTCCTCACACCCATCCCATTGCTACTAAAAGCATCTCTTTGGTCAAGAAAGAAAAAAATGCATAAACCAAACATCCACACCTAAGGCTCCCCCACATGTCCCCTCCAAAAGCCATGGTGAAGAGAAGAAAAATCTAAATCTAAATCAAACTGTAGGGCCACAAAGGCCCACCAAAGAAAAAAATCAAAAACCATGTGGGATCCTGTAAAGAAAAATATGCAATTCCATCACATGAAAAATCTGTAAGAACATCCAAAGTTGCTAATCCAAAAGCTAGTCATACCCCCCTTTCATCTCCTAAGTCTGTTTTGGGTCCTTATGTTCCAAAGTTCACCACCCCATCTCCTCCATTATCCACACATTCTCCATCCATTAATCCTCTTATCTTTTCACATCCACCACCACATGTGCCAATGTTGGTCCTGAACACATATCCCCATCACATATCCACCCCATCATTCCATCCATACCCTTTGCAGCATCCCATCCATTATCCCATGTATCTCCCCTCTCAAATCCCTCTAATTCATCATCTTGCATAATCCATTTATCCTAATAAGGTTGTACTAACATCCAACAGTCGCTTCAAACATGGGCTCTTAATACCTCCTATGGAACTTGATGCTTGAGTCCATCCATATCCTTATCGCATTTCTTCTAAATCCCCTTATCAACATCCCTATCCTTATCCATTTTCATCCCCTTGCTATCTACAAATCTAAAAAAGTCAAAAAAATATCAAAAAAATATCAAAAAAATCAAAAAAATGAAATAGTAAAGAGAAATAATTCGTCCAATGGTGAAAACTTGGCAAACAAGCGCCTTGGATAAATACCATGATGAAAACTTGGCAAATAGGCGTCATGCGTAAATCCCCATCTGCACTTGGGGGCAACTTCTTGATATGCATTCCCTCCATCCGCTGTGCTTCCGGCTATGCACCCATCTTCTTGTTATCCGTCCTCTTCATAAATCCCCTCCATCCCACCTATCTTCCGCATCCTACCATCATATCCCATTTATCTCCCATCCCTCCATCCTTCTTGTGATCTTGATCAAAATAGGGGCACCTATCTATACATGCTTTGGGCAGCTTTTGGTATACATTCCCTTCATCCATGCTCTGTTGTATTCCTTGGTCACCCATCCTATCCTCCTCTAGTTATCTCCTTTTCCTATCCACTTGTCATCCATCCCTCATGCCTCATC
>VDFB02369687.1:0-12926 GCA_007258455.2 Sequoia sempervirens | reverse complement strand
TTTACATGCAAAAAAAATTACATGGAATTCTAATAAGGCTTGATGCAAGTTTTTTGGAAGGGTTTTGTATGTATTGTTTTGATATCATGTTAGGATTTCTAACAAGATCAAAACAACAAAAACCTAAAATTTCTAAAAAATATTTCCACACAGTGAGCCTAACTTACATCATCAAAGAGATTGATAAAAGAGTTGATTAAAATATACAATATGACCTTGCTTAAATAGACAAGGTAGTGAAGGTAGTCATGTCAAGCACAATTACTGACTAACCCTTTAAGGATGTAACACTTGTTAATTCAAATGACAAGTGTTCTAGTGAGTGACAGGTGACAATGCAAAAGGTGTATCACAAAGTGAGAACACTTGTCTCAATCACATGAGGTGAGACAAAACTCTAGAATTCCTCTGAGTGAAATTAACTCTAGTATGAATAGGAATCTATTAAGAAGGCTAAAAGCTAACTAGTTTAATAATACCTCTTTTCACACTAATAATTATCCTTTCAATTAGCTTTCCATATTCATAAGTGTTATGCTTAATTTGATATATAGACCTTGAAAGCTTGTGTCTAATGTCCAACCTCAAAAACTTTGGGAATTGATAGTCCGACACCCATGTAGGTGGTTGAGATATTATTATTTTATTATTCTCCTAATAACTTGAAACATTAATTATATGTGTGTTCATAAAGAGAGATACTAATGAGAATGATAATTTAAAACTAATTTGACCCTATTTACACCACCTTCCTAATATTAGACACACAAAAAGAGAGTAGAAAAACTTTTGTATGTTACATGTAGTAAACATTAGTTGGCGACTCCATTTTGGTGGATCATACTTTGAAATTTGTCCCATTCTTCACATCATCTAAGAATTATATAGTAAGGGTAGCTTTTCTATATTATTAATATATTTTTCATCAAGGAGATTATGTTTTTCCCATACCATAGGGTTGTATAGTTTTTATTTGGGCAAACAATTCATCAACTTACCCCCATAGTTATCTATATATTAGATGTCATATATTATTATTGCATGGGTATTTTTTAGGAGAAGCAAGGTTATTATATTTGAATGTTATTAGATTGAATGGAAAAGTTTGGTGTACTATTGTACCACATGTTATTGGATTAATACAAAAAAAAATTCTTTGGAGGTGGATTTTTTTCTAAAGGGCTTTTTCCATATAGATTCTAGTGTAATTATTTATCACATTTTTGTCGATACAAAAATCCTAAAACTTATATTATGGTCAAACATATGATAATTTAATTGATAAATAATAATTATTTACTAAATAAATAAATTTTGAAAATAGAAGCTTAAGTTATATATCAAGAATTGGTAGCAAATATCTAGTTTTGTTTAGAAGGGAATACCTTTCATATTAATGTTGTGGGTTTTTTATTGTAGTGGGAGATGTTGACTTGGTAGTTTTCTATATTTTTGAGTGATTAAAGAAATAGCCTATAGCTCTAATTTAGAGATCAAAAAATTAATGGATTTGAATACAATATATGGAAGTTAAAATGGGGGTTCTCTTGTAAGAAAGATATCAATAGAAATTTATAGAAAATGAAGTAAAATACAATTAAATATTTGATGAATATTTATAAATAATAGACAAGAAGAAATGATAAACAATCTTAATCAATCCTTTGGTTTTCTTCTTCCTCATATATCTCAACTGGAATTTATCATTTTGGATATAAAAAATATGCCTAATATGTATTAAACTAAAAGGTTTACACATAAAATATATCATATAATATGTTTATATTATTTTACAATCAAGAAATTTCATTCTATTATAAAATATACTTAGATGGATTTAATTTAATTTTTAGTTAACTACACTAGTACATTTTAAATTTTATTGAGAAGATAAAACTATCTTGTTGATTTATTATTTTTCCTTGGGAGACTTTAATTGCTCCTATCAATTGAAAGGTGGTAAAGATAAACACGATCTCTCTTATCTATACACTCCTTAAAGAAGAGAATGTACAAATGAGGTCCAAGGATAAAAGTAGGTCTAAAGGTGAACGAAATAAATATAAATTGAATCCAATAGGATAGTTCAAAACCCCTAGGAAGAGTAGAGTGCTAGACCACATAGATTGGTAGGATAGTAGTCCTTTTCTATTTGTAATCCTTATTATGATTAGAATATAATTATACATTTATGACATGTATCAATATGTATTATAAAAATTGTTCAAAGTTTATAAATTATTTCATATATTTTATGAGTTTATGATTTTTTTGTTTCGAGATAAAATATAAACTAAGTCTTTATGGCAGCATTTAAATTAATTTTTTAATTCGTAAGTTATTCTTTAAATTTAGAAAAAATTGAGTTATTCCTTCACAAACATCAAAAAAACCAAACCATAGTTCAACATGACTGTAAATAACATAAAATAAGAACCTTACTTAAATTTCATCATTATAATTGAAATTGACACTATTGATCCAAATCAAATTAAAAAAAAAATCACTAATCAAATTTTCTCCATATAGCGTGCTAATATGGATAGACATAAGTCATGAATTATATATTATTTCCTTGAATGTCTCCATTTAAAAAAAATAGATGAATTGATAAGAAAATTTATTAAAAGACACAAAAATAAAATTGTTACTAGTGTAGAAATATGATAACTCACATGCTAAATAAATAAATAGTCTTTTGCGAGCCATGTGATTGAATACCAATAATTTTTACACATTATCAATAAATTTCTCAAAATATTTTGCTGCATAGCATATACTTTTTAATTTTGTGAAAAAATAATAAAAGCTAAACATTACATTCATCAAAAAAATAGTCAACCATCTTCTATAAATTTCAAAAATTATAATTTTCTTTGTAATTTTATTAATCAATTTCGATTACTAACCTATAATAAAAGTATTATATTGTCCAAATTGATTAAGACACTACATAGAAAATTGAATATGCAATCAAAATATGCTTACATTGGGGTGTAAACCATATTGATAAAGTTTTAAGATATTTCATAGGCATCCATCAAATCAAGCCATGACATAATCCCCATAAGTACTAGAAAGCATGCCTTTGTCATAAAAAAATGTGCCTAAAAAACCATTTTCCTTTTCCTTCATATTTAGATTAGTTAAGGTGGTGTCCAAAAACACCATATAGGAGTTTACCAACTTAATATGTGAATGGATTCTTCTAGGTCAAACCTCTTAGTTGGTTGGATTATCACTGATGAGTGATATCAAAAACATCATATATCAATAGATAGCAGGCTATAAGATTATGACATGAATATGATTTGTATTTCCCTTTCCTAATCAAACTATTGTCTAATAATTTTGTTTGACCTCTTCTTATATGTTAGTTGTACATTGAATATATTTGAATACCATGACATAGAAAGATACCATAGAAGCACGCGCCAAAATATGTTGAATGACCACTAGAAACATAAACTAAGAATATAACATACAATTCATCATTAAAAAACACATTGACACTATTAATCCAAAGAGAATGAAAATATAGTCCCTACTCAAATTTTTATTTGGGATGCTAATGTTGTTGAAAATAAGTTGAATTATAGATTGTTTCCTTAAAAGATTCCATTTAAAACATCGAGGAATTGATTATAAAAGTGATAGGAAATAGAAAAAAATATATACTAGTGGGGGATATGATATTCATATGACAAGTTAAATAACAAAATTTCCTTCTCAAAACCATGCAATTGAATACAAGTAGTTTTCATATATTATCAATAAATTTCCAAAAATGGTTTGTTGCATTGCATTTAATTTCAAGTTTTGCAAATATTGTACTATTTAGAATAGGTAAAAGATAAATATTACATATTAATAAAAAATAAGTGCAAATTTTCTTCCATAAATTTTAGAAAACGAAATTGGACCCACTGTCCTATTAATAAATTTGTCCTCCTAACCTCTAAGAAAAGCATTATAGTATTCAAATTCATTAAGCCAGATCATATATAATTGGTTCCACAATTTAGAAAAATGTTTAAATGGGGGCACACACCATATTGATAAAATTTTAAGACACTTTATATATCCATTAAATCGAGCAAAGGGATATCTCCATAAATACTATAGAGCATGTCTTGTCAACAAAACATTTTCTTGAAAAAATGTTTTCCTTTGACTTCTTGGTAATTAGATCAATTAAGGTGGTGTCCAAAGACACCATATAGGAGTTTACCAACTCAATATGTGAATGGATTCTCATAAGTCAAACATCTTGACAAGTTCGATTATTAATTATGAGTCATATCAAAGAAAAAACATATCAATATATAGATGACTACATGATTATGATGTGGATATGCTTTTTATTACCCTTTAGAAATGAAACTATAATATAAAATTCTCTTTGATGTCTTCTTATGCATTAATTGAATGTTGAATGTCTCTCAATATCATTACATAACAACATATCATAATAGTATGTGATAAATTAGCTTATAACTTCTAATAACATATCATAGAAGCATGCGATAAATTAGCTCATAACTTCTAATAAAAAAAAGATGACAATATCAATTTTTGAATTTGAGTTAAATTTTAATCTTCTATCATTCTTAGTCTATTTTTTATTTATTTTAATTATATAATTTAAAAACGAATATAATAATCACATAAACAAAAAATATAATATTATACTATAGATATAACAAATAGTACAATATTAAAGTAAAAAAATTCTACATTATTGAATGTTTTGGATAATCAATATTAAAATATATGATAATAATATAAATATTATCATTGAAATTTCATTGTGAGAATATGGTACAGGACGGTGTACATGGATTCCGAGCTCTGTGAATGAGCTCCAAGCTCTCCAAATTGAAACTCCGCCTTAGACAATTCGAAATATACGACACTTTAATGAAGTTGTAGGTTGGCATTGGATAGCGCTAATTAAGGACTGTCTTTTTAATCCAGCCTTTAGAATGTACCTAAATGTGTGCAGGCACCGCCGAAAAAAACTGGAAACAGTAGATGCTGTAATTGCGAAGCAGCTATCTATTGAGGTAAAGACCGCTTAGTCAGAAACAATAAATGATCTCAGTCATCATTAATGGTTTCGTCAGCCGGGATAATTTTGAACTACCATTAGAAGGGAAGATTCGAAATTTTTACCCCATATGACAGCCGATTAGAAATGATTGGGGCCACCATTTTGTACCAATAGTTTGTCACTGTAACGATATAATGTAATTCCTCCTGCCACTTCTTAAATAGCACAAATTTTAAAATGACAATTTTCGGTTTCAGGCTGCCAAGACCTGCTAATACTGGCACTACAGACAAGTTCCATCTTCCCTCCTTATACTTGTCAACAGTTATCATCATAAATGTTACTAAAGTTGGACATTTCCAGTGCTGTTCTTACTGTAAGTGCAACATGTCCCGCATTTAATTTTTTTATCGACAACCTTTTCAACATTTGAATAAATATATCAAATTTCTGAGAGTATATAGGATGCTTATAAGTATTTCTTGATTGTGGATTGTACTGTGTAATGATTTTAATTATAACGTTTCAACATTTAATCAAGACTGCAGATAGACAGAAATCCTGTGCATGACGGTGAGCATCCATTCCGAGCTCTTTGGGATGCACTCGATTGAATGTGCAAGTTTCACGTTTGGAAATTTGAGGTAACTTTAAGGAATCCAGTTTTGATTTTATACGATTTAGATTTATTAATATTGTTGAAATTAAACTGAATATTTGTACGATCATATCGAAAACAACTTAAACTAGCAGTCGAATGCACTTGCATTCGATGATCAGTCGATAGGGGTCTACCACAAATCGCTAATGAGTTGGAAGTAAGGAAGGAAGTTGTTAATATTTACAAGTATTAGAGAAAGTCAGAAAGAGGAAATCATTTAATAATTCAATATGGAATAACAAGTGGTGAACAAGGAAAAGATTTTTTGAATCTCAAGCAATTAATCATGAATAATTTTAATTACAATAATTCTTTTAAAGTAATTTTAATTAATTACATTTGGTAAATTAAATACAATTTAAATTTTCAAATAAATAGTTTCCTTAGTAATAATAAGTTATCTCCAAAATTTAAAGTATGATATAATTTTATGTGTATTTTAGTTTAATAGTTGGCAGGCCTAGATGCACATGTATATTTAACATTTTTGTCTAGCTTAATCAATTAATTGATTAATTATTATTTAATTTTATTAAGATAAGGCAATGCATTCAAAGACTAAGAACCATTTGCATAAAAGACGAAATTCATATTTGATATGATTTTCTACGTTAATCAGTAAATTGATTGATTATTATTTAATTATCTTTAAATAATGCAGTCCATGGGAGATTAAGAACTATTTGCATAGAGTAGGAAATTGATCTTTGGATTTATACATGTCAATATTTCTTAATAAATTAGTTGTGGAAAATTAAATAGAATTTAAATTTTTAAATAATTAGTTTTATTACTAATAATCATTTTTGTCAAAATTCTGAGCTATCATATAATTTTATATGTATTATACTGTAATAGTTGTTAGGCCTAGATGCACATCTATATTTGATAATTTTGTCTAGTTGACGAATCAATTGATTGATTATGATTTAATTATCATAAGGTAGATATGAATACTAATACATGGAAAATATGAAGTTGTGGATTAAATAATATAAACACCAAAGTTTGTCATTTCACAAGGTAGCCAAAACATTTGATATCATTATATTAGAAGAATGAATATGATCAACTAGCATATGAGCAAACACCTACCATTTTGTGTGTGTTGAGTGGGGCACAATGAGGAAACCACAAAGCCAATAAAATCCATGGTCGTTGTGGAGATGCTTGAGAAAGCCATGACAAATAACATGGTATTTTATCATATATAATAGAAAATAAAATAAATGTACACAAAAATATATATTTATGAATGCTATATATAGGAACAGTGAAACTAGGAATCAACGGGAGAAGGATTTTGTAGACAAACATTTGTAGCAATTTTCAATCAAATAAAAAGTTATTAGTGATTCCCATAAGTACTAGAAATGAATAAAAAAAAATTTTTGCATGGTCCTAGATGATATATTCCTTTCACGACTCGATAATTTTGTAAGTAAAAGCATTATTATCCATGTGGTTTTATTGAATTAAAAGGTATGCTTTATTTTGTGGGTAAACAATGATTTATTTGAATTTCAAAAAGATATTGTACTCAACCTGTTGGAATAAAAAAGGAAGCATTAAAAGTAAATAAGGATATGTACAAAACCATCAAAGACAATAGAAAATTAAAAATAATTAATGGTATTTATGGTCAGTCAATTGAATCTATTTATTGACATGCTAGCATTATATAGTTGGGAGCGGTGAACTTTTATTTTCTGGAGCACACATGCTGAAGCAAATGTATGCGTATCATTGAATTGAAATAATTGCCACATGGAAAATCTAACATGTACACATCAAAACACTTTTGGCCTATAGGTTATGCAGTTAGAAATTTTATGAACCTATGGAAAATAATATAACTTATAATTTCATGACGAACATCATGAATTTTAAAGATATGGCAAATGCCACAGATTTTATAATATTTTCCTGCATACCTTGCAGGGAAAAATCACTGCTTTTGGTTCTTCATCTCCACCATTTTAAATGAAATATCTGCTATGCAAATATGCATCCATTCAACAACATATCTGATCATTATAATTATGCAGATTTCCACCTACAAAAGGAAGATGGTCATTAGCAAAGAATAGTTTCATACTTTTGAATCACATAGCATGTCATTGAATATGCTTAATTGCCTACGTGGAAAGTTATATTCTTGGCAGAATCACATTTCATTGCAAAAAAATGCAAGTGAAATAATTAATAATATTTACAATTGGTTAACAAAATCTATTTATTGATAATAGGAAAGTTTTGTACTTAAATGTCGTGTTGGTGGTGTTCAACAAGAGTGAGCAACATTATATCAACTTGTTGGAGTAGGAAAGAATATGAAATAAAGAATTTACAATACAACAATTCCCTTTTATGCCTATTGCTTCTGTGCAACATTATCAAGGAAAAAATATAGACATAGAATAAAATAGGTAGCATTGTTTGTTGTAAATAAAAAAGAGATAAAATAAAAGATTTTGAATACATGGGATACTAGCAAACAATTGTGTATAAGTAATGTACTAAATTTTTTGGAAAGAGAGTTGTGGAAACAATGACAAATATAATGAATAGAATAGCTCGTATTTTTTTTGATGGGTAAGTGCATGTGAGAATTTGTGTGTCTATGTATATAAGCAACAAAAAATATACGATGATAGAATCTAAAAGCACTAAACCCACGCTCATTGTCCTCCCTACCATATTGGCATCATGAAGCCTCATGGGCTCTAGCCAAACCCCCGAGCAAAAAGGCAAGTAAGGTCTATGGAAAATTTCAAGGACTCTTATCATATATAACACAAAAACAAAAATAAAGAAATTCTAAAACAACTACTGGAAGAGCACTTAAGAATCACAAGTAACTTGACATACACAATTTACAATAGACTAATTTGCTTGAATGTCTACTGTATGAATGCAACATTAGAAAGGGGAAAATATAAATATAGAATAAAATAGGTTAGCGTTATTTGTTGTAAATAGAAAAAGAAAAAATAGAAGATTTTGAATACATGGGATATTGGAAAACAATTGTGTATAAGTAATCTATCGAGGAAGTTGGAAAGACAACTATGGAAATAATGACAAAAATGATGGATAAAATAGAGTATATTTTTAGTGGATAAGTGGATGTGAGAAATTTTGTGTCCATGTATATAAGGAGAAACAAATATATCACAATAAAATTTAAAATTAGTAAACCCACGCTCATTGTCCTCCCTACCATATTGGAATCATGAAGCCTCATGGGCTCTAGCCAAACCCCTAAGCAAAAAAGGTAGGTAAAGTCCATGGAAAATCTCAAGGACTCTTACCATATGTCACACAATAAGAATAATAGACACATTTAGAAACAACTATTGGAAAAACACTTAAGAATTACAAGTAAAAGATGGTTGGGACAAGTTGTTGGAGCCTAAAAGGATGTGGAATAGAGAATTTACAACATAGTAATTTTCTTGTATGTCTATTGTATTTGTGTAGCATTATAAAGTAAATAATATAGATATAGAGTAAAAGAGGATAGCAATATTTGTTAAAAAAGGAAATAGATAAAATGAATTTTTTTAAATAAATAACATGTTGGCAAAGAGTTGTGTGTAAAAAATCTCATTGTTATTTGTTTGTATCTTTGCTGTTATACCCATTTTGGAGACTTGAAACAGATAATCGTTCTCTATGCATAGTTTTATTGCAGTTAAATCTTGTCCCTATTGACTTATATGTGCAGTGACTTGACTTGCATTCTTTAATGGTGACATGGAGCATGGAAATTACATGGGTTGTTGGTGGGGTGATGCTGGTTCAATAGCAGACTATTGTAAAAATTGCTTGCTTTAGTGGAATGGAACAACAAACACCACTCTCATGTGCCTTTGGGGATAAACAGTGTGATGCTATGTACAGTTTGTTTGTCCACTTAGAAGCACATGATAGTGGTGTCTAGTTGCTTTTCATAACCACATAAATTGATGCATATTTCTTTTGTGCAACATTAGAAACAGAAAAATATAGAAATAGAATAAAACAGGTTAGCATTGTTTGTTGTAAATAGAAAGAGATAAAATGGGAGATTTTGAATACATGGGAAATTGGAAAAAAAATGTGTGTAAGTAATGTACTAAAAATGTTGACAAGAGAGTTGTGGAAAGAATGACAAATATAATGAATAGAATAGAGTATGTTCTTTTGATGGACAAGTGCATGCGAGAATTTGTGTGTCTATGTATATAAGCAACAACAAATATACAATGATAGAATCCAAAAGCACTAAACCCACAATTTTCTCGATATAAATGTGCAGCAACTTGACCTACATGTTAAAATGGTGATGTGGAGCCTTGTAATTATGTGGGTTGCCAGTGGTGTGGTGCTAGTTGAATAGAAAACTATTATAAAAATTGCTCACTTTAGTGGAATGGAGCAACAGACACCACTCTCATGTGCTTCGGGGGATAAACAGTGTGATGTTATCAACAATTTGTTTTTCCACTTAGAAGCACATGAGAGAAGTGTCTGGTTTCTATTCATAACCACATAAATTAATGCCCATTTTCCTCCCCACCATATTGGCATTATGAAGCATGATGGGCTCTAGCCAAACCCCCGAGCCAAAGGAGTTATGGTCCATGGAAAATCCCATGGAGTGTTACCATAAACCGTAGGGAAAAGGAACATGCAGAAAGATGGGTGTTTTGAAGCAAATTCTAGAACATTGTAGTGTTTTTATGGGTTAAGAAGTACACGAAAAAAAAAATCCTAGTAAAGAAAAAGCATAATGCAATTTGAAGATGGTCAAAGAAGATTGGTAAGTGGAATATATAGAATAATGGACAATAAAGGAAATAATATAATAAAACGTATCACACAACACAAGTAATGTATGTAATAGTTGACTAAATGCACTTGTACCTTTAACTACAAAAGATAGCAATAGTTGCACATTATCTTTTATCTATTGAACTTTATACCTTTAGTTAATAGGCTATTTATTTAAAGTTGCTATTTCCTTAGAAGACAACATTTAATCATGCAATATCTGTAAAACTTGAAATAGATGATGGGAAATGAATATCATGAAACATATTGATATAATATTCAAGGGTATGTGCAAGATCATCATGGAAAAAATAGGCCCTTAAGTCACAAAAATATTAGAAAAATCAAAGTTAGGCAACTTGACGTAAAAATTTGAATAAGTTATCTATATTATTTCAAAAATATGTAAGACTAAAATCTGTAGCAAATTGAATGTAGTTTCAAACTAGTAGGTTTTTTTTTTTTTAAATCTATTTTGTGAAAATTTGAAATTTCACGCAGAGTTCTTAAATTTCGGGAAAAAATAGAAGTAGTGGTGTCCTGTTCCACCACCCCAACCACACAATAAAATGAAAATATTTTTATAATATTTTATACACAAGTAGAGGACTCCATGTCTAGATGTGATGCATATTTTTTTGTAATTTTTTCAAAGTAAATAATTACTATGCATTTTTATTACAAGCAACTTTTAAAAAAGGCAAAATTGTATGTCCCAATTAACTTAACTTGGTCAAACTTCATGGAAATTCAATTTTTCTTTTTAATCCCATAGCATGTGAACATAGGAATGTGATGCATGTTTTGGATTCCAAAATATATCAACTACTTGAGCTATAGATGTTTTCAATCAGCCCATCAATCAAGACTCTAGTCAGAATTCAATAGAAATGAATAATAATTATTGCTAAATTCAGTAAAGCATAATTTATATTGGTGGAAAGATGAGAATCTCCTTTGAAAACCCTTTTCATTTCATCAACTTTGGGTTAAAAAAAAGTCATCAGCCACATACCCTACAAATACCCATCATATCGCCACTTTTTTGCCCATCATGATCCAGCACATACCCTCAAGCTACATTATTTCATAGTAGATAATGAAAACAAATAGAGGAATTATATAACATGTATTAGACTAACACTTGTTTGATAGTAAATATCATAGACAAAGAGGAAAATTGTATTGAGTTCCCTAGAAGATAGACAGATACATATGCACATATATATGTACTTAGTTCCTTGATTGATATATAAAAATACTCGTATAAATAGAGAGATATATATATATATATATATATATATATATATATATATATATCTAGACTAAGATATAATGTATACATATGCATATCTAAGTAGGTTTGTATATTATGTTTATGTGTAATTATGTAGACCGTGATTATAAGTAGAGTTTAAAGTATCATGTATAAGTGTTGTTTATGCTCTATAAAAATCATGACTATACAATTATAGCATTGAGTTGTATAGTATTGACATGTTGATAAGAACAAAGCATTTAATTGTGTAGTATGTGTAACATATTGATAATGTCAGAATGGCTCTTCTGACAATGCAACCGAATCAATATATTTTCTTGCATCTTTTGCAGTCCACTTCCCCATAATGTAACATTGAATATTGCATTTACTTCCTACTACACAATTACACCACAATACATATATATACATATACATCTATACACATACATATATATATCCATGTAAATATATATATATACATGTACATATATATATATATATACATGTACACACACACACACACACACACACACACACACACACACACACACACATGCATATATTGTAAATTTGGGCTCCACTATTTACCATTAGATAATATAGAGAAATAGGATAATTGTAAAAGAAGTAATAGGGAAACACTGGAGAGTGACATACATCTGAATACATCTTACAACTTTTACATAGACTGGTTGGCTTCTACCAATATGTTGCATGATAGTCTTTTCACATCATCTATTCAAAGCTTCCTATAACAAACTCTTATTTGTCATTGTTCTTTTTCTTTGTAAGGAAAGAAAATATATTAGTTAAGTTGCATTGTCGAAAGAGCCATTGTGGTGTTGCTTACGTATGAGGCTATTGTAAGAATAGTCATCCTTGAGTCCATTCTATAACAGATTTGAGAGTTTTGAAACTGTTGTGTTATTAGCTATGTAAGCCATTTTGCATGGGTATTTTGTATAAATCTTTTGTGCATCGTATTGAATACCAAACAATGTAGCTTCAATTTCCAATTAAGTCTATGGTGCTATATGCATTTTTCATAGATCATTGCATCATATGATTGTTGCATAACATAGAGAAAATAGGTACTACCTTGGAGAACTAGGTTTGAATAATTGATTTGGGAA
>VDFB02369686.1:0-26861 GCA_007258455.2 Sequoia sempervirens | reverse complement strand
TAATGTCCCCTTCTCAATTGTGATCAATTCAGTTGACCGTTGGCCTATTCCGGAGACCCGTAGGCTACTCGAAGGAGAAAATTAGGTTTTCCTGCTTTTGAGGGGGTTGTTGCTTGAAGTTTGGTGATTGGTTTGCGGATTTTTTCTAGGTTTTCAGAGAGCTTCGCAGTGGTATAGCATGCATGGTGATCCGAGCAACTTCGGGAATTTGCTATTTTTAGTAAATTTCATTTCTGATAGTGGTTTTGTTGGCTTCGGTGCAGTTGGCTCTTTTCTTTAGCTAGTTCAGTTGGTATTGTGATTTTTGGCCTTTTGATGCTTTTTCTAGAGAGATAAGTTTATTTAATTTAAATAATGTTATATTTTGAGGTTATAACCCCTTGGCCTAGCTTTATCACTTTATGTTGTTTTAAAAAGGGGGACTTCAAGGGTGGTTATCTCATCAGAAGATAATTAAATATTTTCTAAAGGCCAAATTAGTTGTTGGAGAAGTGGGACGCCTACTTGAGGAGAAGATTAATTTTAATAAAAGTGAAATATTTGCCTTATGAAAAAAAGGACGCCATCTTTGGAGGGAAAAGAGTTGAAGTCAAATTTGAATTTCGGCGCCCTTCTTGAAGCTTCTAGAAGATTCTTCTCAAGTCTTTATATGCAGGCCTTTGCTCTTCATTTGATTATCTCTTGTCTACCATACTGTTATGCTGCTTGATTGATTTCAGGCAAAGCTTCGAGAAAAGCATACCTCCTAGCACTTGGTTCATCTTCTTGCTTGAAAGATAGCAACTAGTTGAGAGATAGATTGCAGTTGAGTTGTTTAGCATTGTAGTTGAGTTTCTAGCATCTTTAGTTCAGTTCTCTTGCATTCTAGTCATGTTTTGGAGTTGTTGATTATCATAGCTGATTGAAGTTTTATTCATAGATTCAAAAATAAAAATATTTTCATTTTGGGTACTTTACCAATCTGATTTCTTGCTAGGGGTGACCTTGAGTGCCAAATTACAGATTTTATTATCAAGAGTTTGATTTTATGGAGCAAAATCGCCCCTCCTTGAGGGCCGTACTTTTTTGGACATGCTTGGAATTCCGTGCAAAATAAATATGAGTCTTTGGGGTTGGTTTTATTGTTCCTTCTTGGGCGCCATCATCCTAGGAGCATTATGCATTTTGTCTCATGCATTTTGGGTGAGTTTTGAGTGAGTTGTGAGCATAATAGTGAGTTGCTGAGTTGCTGGTCTGTGCATTTTCAGTCAATAATCAGTTATATCAGATTGTGGGAATTCATTAGTTGAGAGAGAAATTGATTCTAAGGGGTCTTGTGGGCATTAGAGAGTTGCTAAACATTATTGCAGAATTAATAAGCTTCTAATCTTGTGTTCTTGGCAGGCACTCTATTTCATTGTAAGCTGAACAGTAGTACTGTCGGCATTCTCACTTCTCTTATTTACTTACTTGTACTTCCCGCTGAATAAGTGGAAGAGGCTGGCTTGCCGCCTATTTACTTTCAAGTAATTATATGATCCTCTAACCATATGCTCACCCTTGGCTATGCATTCCTGCATAGAGTTACTTTCAATTCAGTCATAAGATCCCTGACCATATGCTCGCCTTCCTTTTTTTGGTTAAGTCCCTTCGTCAGATTGCATCCATCCTTTGACCATATGCTCACACCTTGCCCAACATCGGGATCTTGGTGTACATCCTTGGTTAGAGTTGTTTTCCGCATCGTTTTGGTTTTAAAGCTAACCTTAACGGGTGTGTGTTGCATTGCCTATTGTAATCAAAAATTAAAAAAAAATTGGTCCAGTTCATTACACCTAGGCTACTTCAGCAGCGTCTATTTCCTGTTTGGGCGTTGGCATGACTAAGGTTTGATTTAATTGTTATTTGTATTTCTCACTTAAGTTATTTTAATAAAGTCACTTTAACTTAAGTGAAGGGTCAATGGGGTCATGCAAAAAGCACCTTGGAGCCTAGTGATATAACATTGTTTTCAAAAAGCAACAAAGGCCAAATATATTTCCTCATGTTTGGACGCCCAAGGGAGGTATAAGATGATTTTAAATAATTTTAAATACAGTGCTCATGAAGGGGGTCATTGGCTTTTGGAGGGAATTGAAATTCAAAATGTTGCCCTAATTTCCTCTTGACTCTTTAAAGCTTCTTTTTGGGCCTCATTTACATATCTCTTAGTTGACAACATAACAGGATGCTGCTGGATTATTTCCAAAATATTGTTGTTGTGTGTTGAGGACGAAAAACCCTCATCATTTGGAGCTGGTGGTGAGAGATCCACCCTAGACGGATTTGGAGTGTTTCCATCTCAGGAATCACCTAGGGCTTCACAGAATTTATGATTTACAGTATTTTGAAGTGAAATGATGAAGCTTTTCAAGTATTTTTGAAGTGGGTTTTTGGTATTTGGTGTGTTGGTCTATTGGCTCCATTTTGGTTTGGGTTTGGTGTTGTTTCAGAGGTCTGAAAGCTATTTATTTGGAATCTAGAAAACTACCTTACCAGGGACAGAAAATGGAAAAAGGTTCATAACTTCGTGCATGCTCGAAATCTCATTCTAGGTGTCGCCCCATTGGATGCCTCTCATCAAGGCATCCCATTTAATGCACAAGACTGAATTTATTTATAAAAATCTGATTTTTAGAAGGTCGCCTAGCCAAGGGGGCCATACATTTTGGGTGGTTTCAAGGTTTGAGAGGCCTGCTGTTGTATAGGCCATATTTCTGCATTGTTTGGAGTTGGCAAAGCTAGTTTAATACGCTGGTATTTAGGGGGTTCGTTGGCTTTCTTATTTGTGATGAATGATGCAAAGTCTGAAGTGATTATGCTGCTGTCAGAAGCCTTTATCAGGTCTGAACTGCTAATTATCAGGTCTGATATATGTTTGTAATAAGTCTGATTTTGAGTTGCTATCAAATGTTCTATTTATGAGTTGATTTCCAAAATGAAAAGCAAAGTTCTTTCCAGTTTCTTTTTCTTTATGCTATCTATATTATGCATGCAATGAAACCTATGAAAGACACATGAAACAAACAAACACAACCATCAGCAAACACTACAATCAGCAAACAGGGTTATTTCAAAAAAAAATCAGGGGTGACCATTACAATATCTCAGTGTTCTTTATTACTACCTTCACGATGCTCTATAAGTACAAGACAGTTGTTGTCTGACTTTAGACTATTCACCATAGTTTTCAAGTCAAGCCTTTTCGGATCTACGTAGATAAGTTTGAGTAGTTTCTTAGAGAAATAACTCTTCTTGATGATAATTGTACCTGCGGGGCATTTTGCATGATGTGGTCAACTTCACTCATTCCAGTAAGGATTTACAGAGTTAGATATATTTGTTTGCTTTTGCAAACTTCACCAAGGTATAATCATAGTAAAACCAAGGTAATAATATTTAAAACCTCTAGAAACCCTCTTTCCAAGTTCAAATCTCCTACAAAGAGCCAGATGAGAACAAAACATCATGTTCCTACTCTCTCAATCTAAAGGATGCTTCTTAGTTGTAGTTTTGTAATAAATGTGCCTGTACATTTGCTTTTGAGTGGCATTGCTTTTTGGTACCTTTCCAGGATATTTCTTCAAAGATGTGTCTCTTCGAGATAATTATTAGACCCAATTTCACTATGGGCTAAAGGTTTAAGGCTGTATTGAGAAGGTACAAAGTAGCATGCTTCAATCTATGATATGTTAACAGATGGTTCCTCACCACATTTTCCAAGCTCAATTTGTCTGCTGGCATCTTTGTCTCAAGAATGTCTTCAGACTTAAGTTTCTATCTTCACTTACTGAAGCCTCTAGATGATTTTTACTCAAAGCTGGAGGAAATGAACACAGCTATGAAAAAACATTAAGCATGAGAAGTTTCATGGTCCCAATTGTCTTCCAGTAAGATGATGTGAAATGCAATAAGCCAAGCATACTCTAAAACGTGCCAGTCACCTATCAAAGATATGAAATATGCGAGAGTTTGCGAGAGTTGGTTAATGCAAGTCCTATCAAGTTTATCCCTTAATTTCCAAAATGGAACTGGTAGAAGGGTGGCAGCCAATTAACTCCTTAAAATCTCCTACGTAATTCCAGTACAAGCTTTGGTCAGAAATCTTAAGTTGTGGATAACATGAATTGTTAGAAGGAAGTAAACCAGGTTTATAAAAAGTAAAGGTAAGCTAATACTTGATAAACTACATGGAAAGGCCTTGAATAAACACAAGTTATGTCGAGAGGTCCTCTTCCTGAAAATTGACTTTTACAAAGCCTATGACAAGATTGAATGGGACTTCAGCATAAATATATTGAATTGATTAGGTTCTGGCTCCTTTTTCCCCCAATTAGCAAATGGAATCTCTATTTTAGCAAACATCTGCAAGGTTTAGCATGAATGGAAATCTTCAAGAGCTTATTCTGTTATAGAGATTTATCAAGAAGGTTTGTCCTCTGCCCCTATTCTCTATGTGATTTCAAACAGATGCCCTTGGTTATTCGTTGGACACAACTAGAGTGAAAGGGCGAATTAAAGGAATCTTGCTTTCAAGGGTGATCAATTACTAAATGTTTCAAATAAAGCTTTTGCATAAGTTATTGGAGCAGGGGAAAAAATGAACTATTTCTTATTGCCAAAATGAGCTTCCAACTTGACCAAATAAAAAATGGAACCTTATAAAGCTAGAGGAAATCATCAGCTGCTGAAGTATTCCGTATGGTATTCAGATTTCTATTGCAATGCAATAGAAGGCACAATCCTTAACATTGCTCTCTCAACAATGCACATTTGCCATTCTTGTCTTTTCCCTTCTTAGGTGACCTACAAAAATGTTGGAATAGATTCTTAGAAGCTTTGTTTGGAGCAAACATTGTGGGCTGATGGGGATCTTGCTACTGACTGGGGATTTTTGAACTTTGTCAAGTTATGAAGGGGATTTGGAAATCCCCAACATAAGGGCTCAAGGACCATCCCTTACTAGAAAGTGGATTGTATGTAAGAGACCAGGTGTCTCTCAACCCTAACTGCTGATGGCGAATGCAACTTTTTTTTTTTTGTTGTTTTTTGTCGTTTTTTTTTTGTGGTTTTTTGCAATAAGAGGAAATGGTACGATTTTGCATAAAATGCTTCTAAAAATTATGATAAATTCCAGATTGCAATTTTCAAGTAAATGAACTCGTAAATTGATGCCAGAAGGTCCTATTTATCTCGTAAAATGCTTACAATAATAAATCTATGATATATGAGCAAAAAGGCAAGCATGCATGGAAATAGGCGACTTATTAAATAAGTAAGAAACCTGGTATTTATTTGCAGCGATTTGATAACCAGCTGTAGCATTCAATGTGCACAATGGACAAAGATTTCCAGCTCCAAACTGATCACAAAGCCTCCAAGAAATGATGCAACTTCAATAGAAGTGAAGATACAATAAAAGGCAAGGCATTATTAACTTTAGATCCACACGCCTTTATGAAGAATCTGGTTCAAGCTTGCAGCCGCCTGTAAGTGACTATAATCTGTACGACCAGACTCAAATATTCAATTCTCCCTACCAAAAATGAATGTGGATTCCTTAAAGACCCTAGCCGCCCCCAACCATGAAGAAATATGCTCAAAAACAAAGGCGATTTAGCTTTGATTGAATTCGCACCCTTGCTGGAACAATACGGCCTGGTAAATGAGCTGCTGGTATGCCTTACGAATTGTGCCAGCCACTTAATTTTCAATATTTACTTATTTCTTCTTCACAATAGATTTTGCTTTCAAACCCTAATTGTATTTTCTTCTGTAAGCACAAATATGACTTCTGAATAAAGTCACCCTGATTGACAAGCTTCAACTGGTATTTCATAGCCTCAATATGTCTGATTCTGAAGAGGGAACGTTCTCCAAAATCCAATGATGAGATGAATCTGTAGAAACCCTTGTTTCACAAACTCCAATGTTCTCAGAGAGAATAAAAGACAAATTAGAATAATTCACAATGAGGTTCGATTTGTCTTTGATGAATTATATGTATTCTCTCAATAAGTCGACCCAAAAAAGCACTTCAATAAGCATTTAATAATAATAATTCGTCCTTCTCAAAACTTAGGCTTATTAATTAATAAATGGCGCCCCCTTTAATAATGAGTAATAAATACTCATTTATTAATAATATCATCCCTTATTATAAAGTAATAAAATACTTTATAATAAACCATTTAATTAATTAACTTTATAAATTGACTTTATAATATAAAGTCATAACATTAATATTTCTCCAATACCATTAAATGCTCAAATATTCACCGTTTGCTCACCAAATTGTCAAACTGGGTCGAAACTGAGATGATCATTGAACCAGGTGCCCTGCCAGAAATAGTAACCCCTGTCTGCCTGACTTACTATAAATAGTAAGTGCCTGAATCTGACTCTATAAGTCTCTACCAAGGCCCAAACCTAAATCAACTGATGGAGTAGTGTCCCCAAACGCCGGATAACTGTCAAAGCAACCCTCTAAACATACCTATCATCCTACGAGGGTCTAAATGATAGACTAACCCCTGAATTACCTGAACTGCCTAGGAAGGGGACATTACATTGTAAGAATAACTTGGGGGAACACACCATAGTAGATTTAGAATCCAGGTTTCTTAGCACAATGGTCAGATTGAAAGCCCTTAAAAGATGGAATAGATTTGTAAAAGTTTTCTTCAGGGCAAACAATCTGGGCTGACAAGGATTCCATTAATGACTTGCAATTTTTGCATATTGCAAGGGATCAAGGAGGTTTGGGAATCCCCAACAAAAGCACTCAAGGAGTGTCCTTTACTAGAAAAAGCATTATAAGAGCGAACGAGGGGGTTGAGCCATGGTAGATTTTAGAATCAAGGTTTCTTACCATATTTGTAAGATAAAAGGCCCTTAAATACTAGAATAGGTTCTTAAAGTCTTTCTTTGGGGAAAACATTGTGGGCTAATGAAATATCCCACCCCTGGTAGGATATTTAATTTCAAAATTCTGCCTATTTGTTTACTTGTGGTTTTATAGTTTTTGTTTTGTTTTGAGTTAGTTGCCAGGCATGCAGATAATGATATACGATTGCAAATAATGAAATACTGAAGCACGCAACTAAATTATCAATTCAGATTTTTATTTAATGCTTAGAAAATTACACAGCAATCATACCCGGAAATTATTATCAATTATTGCAGGTCTGATATGATTCACATCAGCAAACTAGAAGCCCTCCAGATGGGACGCCTCTCTTGAATGACTCCAAATTCCACCTCCAATCGGCTGCAAATAAATCTGATTGTTCTAAGACTCCAAAATGATGAAGATTGCAGCTCCAAACCTTAGGCGATTTGGCCTAGAGAATACTGTAATGTCCCCATTTTTAGCACTACACTTTCCAGTGATTGATAGACTATCCCCGGTGTGCTGTCGGCTAGTCAGAGGTAGAATTAGGGTTTCAGGCTGCTTGGTGGTTTCTTTTGAAGATTCGAGGGTTTGCATGTTGAAGTTTGGTTGTTTAGATTTTGGATTCCTTCTGGGTTTTCAGAGAGCCTCGCAATGGTATGACATGCAACTGTGTCGGGCAACCTTTCCGGACTTACTATTTTTAGTAAGTTACAACAGCTACATCTTGGAGTTTGGGATTTTGGATCACAGATTCTTTCTGGGTTTTCAGAGAGCTTCGCAATGGTTCAGTTTGCACATTGATCCGAGCAACTTGCTGAATTTACTATTTTTAGTAAATTCTATTTTTGGCAGTGGCCTGATTGGCCTCAGTACAGTTGGCTTTCCTCTTCAGGCATTTCAGTGGAAATGTTGATTTTTGGCTTCATGATGCAATTTTTGGGTGAGAAGAGTTATTTTAAATTAATAATGTTATATTTTCACTTTATCCCGTTAGCCTAGCAGCACAACTTTAAGTTGTTTTTAAAAAAAGGGGAACTTGAGGGTTGGACGCATCATGAGGAGTTATTTTTGATATTTCTAAAGTGAAAATGTCACCTTGGGAAATGGACGCCAATTTGGAGAGGAGCATTATTTTATTAAAAGAATTACTTCATTCTTGGAAAAGGGCGACTTGGAGAAGTAATGAAATTGCATTTGAATTTGGATTCCATTTGAAGGGGGAAATTGAAGTCAACTTGGAATTTGAATTTGGGCACACTTTCTAGAGGCTTCTAGAAGATCATCACAAATCTATAAAAGGGAGTCACTTGTTCTTCATTTCTCATCCATGAACAAATTATATCGATATGCTGCCGAAATGGTGAGTGAATGCTTCGAGGGATGCATACCTCCTAGCTTGGGCTTGACTTCTTGCTTGAAAGATAGCAACTAGTTGAGATATTGTTGTTCTTATTCTCTGAGAGCAGATTGGAGCACATTGTAGTTGAGTTTCTTGCATTTCAGTCAGTTTTTGGAGTTGCTGGTCCATTGTAGCTGATTGAGGTTTTTATTCATAAGTCATTGAGTAAATTTTATATGGTTCTGGGTAGTTTACTAATCCATTTCTCAGCTAGGGGCGACCCTTCTTGCAGGTTTGCAGATTTTATTTTGGAGTCCTTGATTTTATCTAGTAAAAATCGCCCCTCTTGAGGCCGTACCATTTTGTTTTGCCTGGCAAATGTTTAGAAAATAAAATTACAAGTTTTTAGAGTCATTTCTTGATTAGAATCTGGTCGTCATCTTCATAGTGTTCATTTGCATCAGATTTCATGTCATTTGGACAAGTCTAGAGAGAGTTATGAGCATTTTAGTGAGTTACAGTGTTGCTGGTTATGCATTTTCAGTCATTGTTCAGTCATATCAGATTGTAAGATTTTGTCTTTGGGGTTGAGTTTGAGTATTGGAGTCATGTTGTGCATTGGGGAGACATTATATAATATTGCAGCATTGATAGACTTCTAATTCAGTGTTCTTGGCAGACAACTCTTCTCATTGCAAGACTGTTACAGTAGTACTATTCAGCCATTTTTATTTCTTGCTAAGTTACATTGTATTCCCACGGTTGTGGAAGAGACTGGCCCTCACTCAGTCTTCTTTGTAATGCATTAGATCCTCATCATCATATGATAGCGCCTAGCTCACCTCGAGCTTGGAGTGCACATGCTTGGTGAATGAGTTACTTTTAGCACTACATTGTCATCAATAGAATCTCCACCATATGATAGCGCCATCCCCATCTTGGGTTTGGAGTGCACATGCTTGGTGTCGAGTTTACTTTCCAGCATTGCATTTATTTTCATAGTACCTCCCCCATATGGTAGCACCATTCCCACTTTGGGTTGGAGAGCACATTCTTGGCGTTGAGCTTCTTTCAGCATTGTAATACTTTCAAGTTGCTACTGACGACCCTCTTGCCATATGGCAGCATCATTCTCATCTTGAGATTGAGTGTGCATTCTTAGCAAAGACTTACTTTCCGATTGCTGGTTTTGGTCTAAGCTAACCTTAACGGGTGCTTATTGTGCTGGTGTATTCATTCAAAAATTGAAAAAAATTGGCCAACACATTACAAAAACCCACACCCCAATATGCATAGTACGGCCTACTGGAATGGTACAGCCTGCCTGGGGATAGATATAACCAGCAATAAATGATAAGAAATGATCAGCAATGCCAATGAATTCAGTTTTACTTCTGATCTGCACTTTTATCTCTGAATTCCTCTAAAATATTGATCTCAATTATGCACAATTGTGACTCTTGTATGCAGCCACCTAAAAAGCAACCCTTAGGTGCTATTTCACACATGTAGATCGCTGAAATTGGGAGAGTTACGTTCTCCAAGATCAATTTGCAGCAAGAAACCCTTGTTTCTCTTCTTCTCAGCAAAAGCTTCAAATTTGATAAAGTATGAACGTATGAATGAATTGAAATGCTTTTTGAGTGCCTTTTATACTCCTTCCTCAAAAGCCACGATTTGTCTTGCTTTTGAATATATTTTAATATTTGAAACATTTGCTTTTGTTGCTCATTAATACCCATGTGTGGCATCCCCTTCAAGTGCTTTTAATAATGACTTTATGATTAATTAAAATCATATTATATATAAAGTCATCACAGCATTAGTAATATCCACTTAATATTTAATTATACTTAACACTTTAATAATAATCAATTAATCATAACTCCACAAATACTCATCAGTAACTAATTCTGCCAACACCATGGGGTAACTCACTGCTTCCTTTGCTCACCAGATTGGCTTACTATAAATAGTAAGGTTGGACTCAAACATCCAAGTGACTTACTAAAGATAGTAAGTGAGTACAAATGGAGCCTGAAACACCTGAAGAAAGTCATCTCTAAATATCGCTAAGCACTGGAGAAGAAAACACTGTAAATTTCCATTTGAAGAACCAGGCAACTCCCACATAGGGCCCTCTAAACACCAACATTAGCCTACGAGAACCTGATGATAGGCTAATCCGTCAAACACTAAAGCTGGCTAAAAAGGAGACATTATAGCTAACAGGCATCCATTAGTGACTCAGGATTTTTGCAATTTCTCAAGGAATCAAGAGGATGGAGAATCCCCAACATAAGGGCTAAAGGGAAAGCCCTTACTAGAAAGTGGATTTTAAGAGCATATGAGCATAATGCACCATGGTAGGTTTTAGAATCAAGGTTTCTAAGATCACAAACCCTTTTGAGCTTTCAAGCTATGAATAATGCAAATAATTTTAGGCTCTCCACAAGTCAAAAAGTGACATTTTTGTTAGTGTTTTAATTTACATCTTTCGGTGCAACACAAAATGGAATAGATGTGCAATAGCACCACTCTTTGAATTAGAAGAGGAAGCTCCCTTTAAACCAAAAGCCAACCTAAACTACACAATATGTGCATGCTTATTTACTAAAACTTTATAGTGCTTCCTAGTTGAGTATGCAAAACAAACAAACTAAATAAAAACTTGTGTTTTTTATTTTCTCAATCTAAAGCACAAGGCAATTCAACACATCAACACTGATAAGAGATTTTTGGGCTTTTTGACTTAAGTGAATCCCTATAGCTACACACTTGCATTGTTCAACTAAATACACAGATTAAACAATACAAGTACACATAGAGATTGAATAGACTAATGCATAAAAACATGATGGCTTTGGTAAAGTAAATGAAGGACTTAGTACAAAGCCATGATATCCAACTTTGAAAATACCTGCAATACAAAGCTTGCAAATTTGGTAGAAGCTATTTAATATACCTGTTGTGACCTTTTCACACATCGCCCCATTCAAAATGGGGACCCCTAGTTTTTGCTTCATTCTGGTCTTTTGGCTTTGGTTTTGTCTCTCTCTCTCTTTCTGTCTCTTTTTTTTGCTAACTGCCTTCTGGGGATTGTGCCTGTCTGTGAGCTTTAACATGAAATTTTGGCCACGTCTGAGAATTAGGGTTTCCATCTTTCTGGTCAGTCCGAGGTCAAACAAGGTGAATATATTGAAAACAGAGACTAACATTGATGTCAGCATGCTTCCGGCAGGTTCTCACTGAAATTTCATCAAGTTCTGACTACTTACTATTTTTAGTAAGTGTATAATTCTAGGCGTTTCTTCAGCATTTTTGAAGTTTTAACAGTCACACTGCATTCAGAACACATCAAGCTGCTCACTGGCAAAATTTGAGATGAAACTGACAACTTGCTATTTTTAGCAGTCCAGCTTCCAGAGCAGATTTCGGGGTTTATATGCAGAGCTTTTCAGTGCATGTCTGAGGATTCCTTCTGGGTTTTCGGAGACCTTCGCGATGGTATAATATGCAAAGTGAGATAATGAATTTCAGAATTCAATCTTTCGAGGCTATTTTTAGGGTTTGCATGTCAAGGTTTTCTTTGCATGTCTGCATATTCCTTATGGGTTTTTCGAGAGCTACGCAATGATGTGACATGCAAACGGAGATGATCACTTATTCAGGAACTTACTATTTTTAGCAAATTCATTCCGACAGACACCTCCCAGCACTTCAAAATCACAAACTGATCAACAAAAACGAGGTCAAATGGAGGCCATTTGATAAACATGCAAGTCAGATTAGGGTTTCCAGCTTCGGGACCCAAAAAGAGGGGTAAAAAGTCAAAATTTTCGAAAACCGATGTATACCACCGCGATCAGCATCTTTTAAGCTATCTGCTGGTGAAATTTGAGGGCAAACGGAGCACCAAACGAAGCACTTACTATTTATAGTAAGTCATTTCAGAAACTGGCTAAAAATAGAAAGTCCAGGCACCGATGTCAGCAGGCAGGTCACGTGGTGAGGAGCGCATCATTCGAATTTCAAATCAAACGGAGTTGTGGAGGTATCAGAAACGAGCAGTTACTATAAATAGCAAACTACCTCCAGAAACATGCTATTTTTAGTAGGCCAACTCAGAATAGCAATGTCAACGGGCTAACAAGGTCGTGAAGATGCAGTGTTCAAAATTTCAAGGCAATCCGAGCTCCGGAAGTGTGAAAATAAAGGGACTTACTATTTATAGTAAGGCATGGAGAAACTGGCGAAGACAAAGGAAAAATGGCTAAGTATGAAGTTTCATCCTCCACCACCTTGAAAATGTGCCCTCTTCACAGACATGAAAAGAGAAAATTTCAAAGGCACAAGCTTCGTCCTGCTCCCTGGGTGAAATGCGCCCTCATGTAAGGTCTCATGTTTAAAAATTTTCTAAGTATGAAATTTTATCCTTCACACATGCCCAAATGCGCCCATCCTCTTGACTAGCTAAAATGCGCCCATCTTAAGAAGTCAATAAGAAAGTTAAAAGGTCAACAAACTTTCATCCACCTCCTATGGCAAAATGCGCCCTCATGCAAAGTCAAAGCAAAGGCGTTGAATCCTTCATCAAGTGTAGAATGCGCCCAAATGAGGGCATGTAAGGACAAAAATGGGGGAGCTCAAAGGTCACAAGGTGGCGTTGAATGTGTTTCATCCCTCATGACATCAAATATGCGCCCATGTTTTAAACTTCATCCACCTCACTATGTGAAATGCGCCCATGCAACAAGTTAGTCAACAAGTCAAAGGCGTTTATCCTCCTACATGCCTAGAATGCGCCCAAGTGAGGCCATTTGAAGACAAAAAGAAGGAAGCTCAAGGGTCACATAAGTGTTTCATCCTTCATCACCTAGCAAATGCGCCCATCCCCTTGAGTATGTGATATGCGCCCACAAGGTTGATGGATTTAAAAGAAAGATTAAGGTGTTGAGGGTGAGATGATTAGTGCTAGGAGTGGTAAAAGTTTTTCCTGCTACACATGTGATATGCGCTATGTAAAAGGTGAGTGTAGAGTGAAAACGTGGTTGACATCCATAAGCAAAATGCGCCAAGAAGTGTGTAGGGTGGTGAATAATATGTTAGGCGTTGGAAATATTAAGCCTATGGGGGATGAAAAATAAAATATGATATGCACTCCAAGCTTCTTCTTTTTTTCCAAGTGAATTGATAAAATTTTCTCACCACAGGAAAATGAGTAAAGTTGAATAAAATTTCCTAAGGCAAAATTTTCAAATATGCTAAGTGATTTAAAATTTTCTTCGGCAAAAATATTTTCTTCCTTAAGAAAATACGCCTAGACTTTGAGGTGATAAAATTTTCCTGAAGCACGAATGAATTGCCAGAGACGAAGTCAAAGGATGCCAGCTGCACAGGTTGATAAAAAAATTTCAAGTCAAAGCAACGAAGCATTCACAGAGATGAAGAACGGGATTAAATTGATTGAATAATATTTTTTCTAAGGTTCAAAATTTCAAAAAAAAATTTAAATGAACCCGTTCGTTGTGTGCCCATGGATTCATCGCGTTCTGAAGAAAATTCTCTTCTGGGTATTGAAGATTTTCGACGAGAAGTTGATTTCCAAGTCTTCTGCACTTCGCTAGCACCTTTCGGATGAGGAATTTAATCGGCACTTGAATTGTGAAATTTTCCTAAGGAAAATTTTAAAATTTTCTAAGGCAAATTTGAATAAAATATGTTTTCAAAAGAAAAATGCTTCGAAAGATGGAATTTAAAGTGAATTGCCTAGATGATTTTGATTGAGTTCTTCACAAATGAATTTTCCAAAGCGTCAGAGGTGAATGAAATTAAAATTTAAATGACAGAGCTCCGGCTGGTGAATAAAATGTGTTAAGAGATGAATTTGAAGTGGATATTTTTCGAAAATGAATTAAATGCCAAATATGCCAGTCAAAGTTGAACTTCTAGAAAGCCAAGATTCCAGGCCTCGGATGACAAGTGTTGCAAATACCAGAGGAGGGAAATTCGAATTCTTGAAGGGAAGTAGTGGAGATTTAATGCACTAACTAAACTTAGCCTCCTTCTAGAATTCGATTTTCCTATAAGAGCTGAAGGTTTCTCATTTCTTTTCTCCAGCTGGAGAAGTTCGAATTTGCTCTAAGTCCAGTGTTGCAGTGAGTTGCTGAGGCTGAAGGTGTTGAAGAAATTCGATTGGAGTTGCTGAAGTTGAAGTGTGAATGTGCAAGCTGAAAGTTGATTGAAGAAATTTCGATTTGAAAGAGAATATTGCTAAAGAAGTACGATTTGAAGCTGGAACGAGTTGCTGAAGTCTGCAAATGCAAGTGAGAAATTCGATTTAGAGAGGAAGAAGATTAATTTGCTGAAAGCGCGAACTTGCAAGAGTTGCTAATTGCTGATTGAAGTTGGGCGATTTTCTTAAAGTATTGAAGTTGTTGCAGCCAGCTAAGAAATTCGATAAGTTTCATCAAAGTTGCTGAGACTTTCTAAGTGATTGATAATTTGAAATCTATTGAAGGAGAAGTGAGGTTTGCAAATGAGATATGGTGTTGCAACTTCTCAAGTTTTAAAATCCACTGGCAGCCCCTGCATGGTATTTTATTTATTTTCTAAGTTAATTTGCTAATGGCTGTTTATTATTTTGCAAGATGGCTGAGGTAAGAGCAACTGGCAAAGACAACAATGGTGCATCCAGGCAGGCAGTTATCAAGAAATTGAGCAAATCTTTCCTACCATAATCAAAGTTTACTTCGAAGCTGGGCAAGCTGGCTGACACCAATTTGGGCTCTTTCAACTTGGAGACTTTCAAGAACAGAATGTTGGGGATTGGCAGTCATCAACCTTCAACCACTTCACATGACATCATTCGAAGCGGATTATATGCAGCTACTAGTTTCCCACCAACTATTCAATGTTCAGAGCTGATGATGGAGTGCGCCAACTGCTATGAGAAGGATCACAAGTCAATTATGTCACCGGATGGCCAAGTTCCCGCCAACCTTACTCCTGCAGCTATTGGTGAAGCTTTTGGAATCCCAACACACAGGAACATGATTTACAAATCGAGGGAGCGAGCTGAGCAAATGTATGCTTCTGCATTCAAGAGATGTACGGAGACAATCAATACTCGTTGGATGAGCAACCCCAGGCCCTCTCGTACGAAGCTGCCAAGGCAAATTATAGCGGATGACTTGAAGCAGGAATATTGTGATCTTATCATGATGCTGAGTAGGGTTGGAGGCTGCCCTCAAGCATTTATTTTTGAGCCATGGATGTTTTATTACATCAACCTCGTGCTGGAAGGAAAGGAGTACATCAACTGGGCTGCAATCATCAGTGACAATTTACATGAGCAACCCCTGAGCTTGAGAAGAACGAAGACATTCTATATGGGCTCTTACCTTATTTACATGCTGGCTCATATGACGAAGTATAGGGGGATTTCATATAAGGATCCTGTTGGTTGTGGCTCTCACCAATTCAAAATTCATGAGGCTTGTCCGCAGTTGCACCTGACGAGCACTACTCATTACAAGCCGCGGGGGATTTCATATAAGGAGCCTGTTGGTTGTGGCTCTCACCAATTCAAAATTCATGAGGCTTGTCCGCAGTTGCACCTGACGAGCACTACTCATTACAAGCGTGTCAATGACACTTTTACCATGCACATTACGAGATCTCTTCAAGAGCGTATGCATCACAGGATCACGAGGGAGGCTCAAGAGTTGATTGAAAGGTATGGGTGTTGGTTTATACAATTTCTGAAGTTTTCTTACATCAAGCTGTAAGGTTTTTCCTCATATCCATATAGGCTGCCTAAGTACCCAACCAACAGAATTTTAATGTTGGAGATATCTAGGCAATTAGTTGCCTTCGATAAGATTCAGAAGAAAAAGAAGAAGGGAGGTGTTGACTTCCCAATTGTCATGGGCAATTCAGATGAAGTGTGTCCTTCACTACAGGCAGCTAGAGAAGCTGAGAGTGAGCTTCAATTCTTTCATTTTTCCTATCACACCAGCAGACAGCACTATGATCCGCATAATAATATCAGATGGGTACTATCAGAGGAATTTAAACATAAGGCAAACATTGAGGATTATTGGGCTGGTGCATCAGACGAAGCAGAAGTCAGGAAGAGAATGTTCTCTAGGTTGCCAATAGGCATGATTAGGGAGTGTGAAGTCATTCCGGTACCAAACCAGGTGGATGAGGACATGAACATTGTCCATCCAAATTATGAGGCAGTGAGAGATACTCCACTTCCATTCCCGTATTGGTCAAAACCAGAGATTGCTAACTTGGACACACTTTCCATTCCAATCTTGACATTTACCAGAGCATGGGTTGACAGGCGTGTGAGTAGATTGAAGAGTAGGTCAATTGCATTGACTTACAATTTGATGGGAGATCACAAAACACCCACCACCAGCAGGAAGAAACAGATCACACGAGGTCCAAAATCTCGAAGGAAGGAGCCTGTTCAGCCGGAGCCTCCATGAGTTATAGTTGAGTCACCCACGCCATTGGAGACACGTTCTCCAAGCATCTAGAAGGTTTCTTTATTTGCTGATCAAAGAGATGCATTGAATCAGGTGCAAGCGGTACAAGAAGAAAATCAGCCACCATGGAGAGAGTCAGTTGGCCAGACTGTTAACGCACCTACTGGAGATGATCAGCAAACTGATGAGGGGACTGCTACTGACACTCAGCTTCAACGTGAGTTGGAGGCAGCTTTAGACGATGATGATATAGTTTCAGGAGATACCCAGCCACTAGAGGACGATGAGCCTCGCCAGAATGATATAGAAGTTGAACAAATCCGTGAAGTAGAGGCACAAGAACAACAGTCGTTTGATATACAATATACAGTACCTGATTGGCTTAGAGATCGAATGAGAAGGAGCCCCAGTGAAGAAATTGATCCAGCAATAGAAATGGAAGAGTTGTTAAACAGGATCAACGCGCCTCCACAAAAGAAGAGAGCACGAAAATTTTCAAAGATATCAACTGATGAGGATGGCTCCCGCACCCTTCATATGGCAGTGCCACGAGTTGATTGTGATCGAGACGAAGCAGTGCCAGAGAACTATGTGGTCACAACTTTGGAGTTAGGACGTCCCACAGGTGCACAGATTGTAGAGGAATGTGATAACTCCTATCACACACTCAAGGACAGATTATTTAAAAAGGAAGGAAAGTATAAGAAGTTGAAAGGGGAGCATAAGGCTTTGATAGGATATATACAACACTTGTCTCATCCTTGTGGGCAGGAGATTCCTGCAATAGAGCTTCCAGCTGAGTTATCCAGGGAGTCAGTTAGCGGCCTGTTGGAGTTAAGGAAGATGGCACATGAGGCAGATAAATGGGTTACAAGAGTTCGTGCCGAGACAGAAAAGTTCATGGAAGACCTTGCTTATGCTTTCCAGCAAGCTTCCAGTATTACGGCACGGATGGAGGCAGTTGATTAGGCCTAGGGTGATGCTTTTGTTTATCAGAGCAAAGTTATTCAGCGTCTTGAGGCATTGAGGCATACTCCTTTGCAAATGCTGATCGATGGAGGAGTCATTCAGGAGAATGATAGATACGACTTTTCTAGATGGTACTCTTCAGTAGTCATAGGATGTGGTTTCTTTGACGCAGCACAGGCGAACTCAACTAGAGTTCGAAGGGCTATGGCAAACATTATTGATGGGGTCCAGAATACTTTGGAGGCAATATTTGCTAGACGGCTGAATCCCGATGAGGTGACTACTGATAATTTGAGTAGGCTGGCACCTTTCTTCTCAGAGGTAAAGACCTTTGTACAAGACGACTTTGAGAACACTTCTACTTTCTCCAACTTGATTCAAAGCACGCAGGATTCCTTAGCTGCTTGGAGAAAATCTTGTGCACGGCATGAGCAATCAGTCATGGTATTAGAGTTTCAGCTTGATTGCATTCCACCTATTTCAGTTCAGGAGGTTGAGGCTGTACTCGCCAGGTTCATTGAGTTTGCAGCCAGGGAGAAGGAGAATGGGAATGCACTATTGGACAATGATCTTCTAGAAGGCTGATTGTGGGCATTAATTGCCTTTACTATTTTGGGAGTGAGTGGGAATCTTTGATTCATTTAATGTGCCACTCCCCATTCTGCCAGTTTTTAGGGTTAGGGCTGAGGTGGCTCAATCTGAGCCATTCTTTTGATTGTAATCTGAGTTGTCCATTGGACTGGGCTATCTATAAAAGGGGGAGTCCCCCTCATTTATAAGGCATTAGAATTAGAAGTTAGAATCAGAGTCAGATAGTAGAGTTGGAGACATTTTGTTAGAGGGCTAGCTTGATAGTTTAGCTTAGTTTGGAGGAGAAAGAAAGTTTTCCCTTGAAAACTTTGTAAGAGATTGTTGTGTAAAACTTTCATAATAGAAGATCTTTTCATTGATGGTGAAATTCGTCTTTATTATGGATAGTTAGCAAGGTTTCTTCATCCTTTCAAATCCAAGTAGCGTAAAGTAGCTTAAAGTAGAGTAATTTTCATTTCATGCAAGTAGATAGTAACTGTGGATTTGTGGTGTTGATCAAGGCAACTTCGTTTTATTCCATACCACTAGCAACTTGCTGATGGTAAGTTTGCCTTGCGTGGTCAACTGGAGAATTTTATAAGCCTAACTTCAGTTGCAATTCATATCTTGGTATGCGTCGTCTTGACGGTATCTCAGTATCGGATTGTAGCTTGAACATTTCTTGCTATCCCTTTGAAGATTGCACCAACTTTGTATAAGCTGTCCAGCGTGAGGTAGGGCAGAGTTTGGTTGAAGCTGTTGAGATTGATCCCATAACCCACCTTAGAGTAGAATTTAGAACCCTCTTACCCTTACACTCATTTCAATTCCGTTCATCTTTGGTTAGTTTTAGGAAAACGTACTTATTGCTAAATCATCTGCATTATATAAATCCCTTCCAATCATCCATCTACTGTTAACTGCAAGTATCCTGAACAATTGTGTAAGTCCCCTCGTGAAAACAGCAATTCACAACCAACCGAGGGTATTCTAAGTATTTCGGAACCTTGGAGTTGAACGTGCGATCTATCTCGCAATCTTAGCGCACGGAATACTTTGATCAAGAGAGAATGGAGTAGCCTTCGGACAACTTTGTTCTGCTGATTGGTGCGGTCACAAAAATCACATCAACAATACCTTAGCACACAACAAAACATCTCAATAGACACTTAGAAGCAAGACAAGTGTAATAAATTCTATTGAGAAAATAAACATTGAATTTTGGATTAACAATCACAAATACTAAGTGAACAACAATTTCAACAATATGCAAGCTTGATAATTACTATTAGAAATCGAAGTGCCAAATAGCAACTATTTATACTATTTTCTAGTGTTCCATGGGACACGTCCCCCCCTAAAAACCCCGCGTTTCCAAGACATCCCCATCTCAAAGACTTGGGGACTTGGGGGGAACATCCCCCCATTGCCCCACCACTAGCGCCACCACCCCAACACCAATGTTGTCGTCTCCAAGATGTGGATGTCCCCTTTTTCTACATGATCATGTTGGATGGTGGTTAGCCTATTTCTCAGACTCTCGTAGGCTAACAGGATTGGTTAGAGGGTCAGTGGTACTTTCTAGAGAGTTTGATTGTTCTGGTTTTTCAAGTGGACCGTGATTGATCACAAGATGCTAAGACCTGTGAGTTCACAATTTCCGACCTAATAATGGATTATCCCGAAGTTTGTTTATTATGGAATTTTAAGTGATTAAGTTAATTATTTAACTTATACGCCTTGTATTAAAGTCACATTGACTTTAATAATATTTTTATATCACTTAAAATGTTCAAAAGAGGGATTTAATATTTTAATGGCTTAAAATATTAAAAGTGCGCCAAGTATTTAATTCATGAACTATTGAGATGAATTAAATATTAATTAAAAGTTTTTAAAACCTAAAAGTGGCGTATCTTTATGGAAATGCGTGCCTTTGCATAAAAGGACATTTCTGGCAATTGAAACTCATAACTTTGACTATTTCGATTTGCCTTGTGCATTTTCTTCTGAGCATTCTCCTGTGACCAGGGTTTGATCATTTTGTCCATTGGAGAACGGAAAACTCTTCAGTGTTGAGTACTTTTGAGGCTGTGAAAGATCAGCTGAATCAGTGCAGTTGAGAGCTTCACACAGAAGTTCTACAGTTGCAGACAGAGGTTTCATATTTTGCAGTTCTTTGTTCTTATGCAATAACTTGAGGGTTTCTTGGTGGCGTCCTTCTACAGCTTCAGGAATTCTTCTTTCAGAGATTTTATTTCTTGCTTTCATGGCCGTACGGCCTGCCTTGGGTTTTGTGCCTTGAGAAAGGCGTGTGAAGTAAATAAGAAAAACGCCTTCTTTTTGTGAGGGTTTAAGCTTCCATCATTGGCGCCTAGTCTTTTCAGAGCATTGTGACTAGTTTCTGCGCAGGAGAATCTACTTCTGGAGACATGGCGTACTTGCATGCTTGATTTCTTCATTTCCAGCTGTAGATCTGGCCAGTTCTTTATTTAAAATAATCTGGAGCCTTCTTGGTATGTTTATCTTTCTAAATCTATTTGTTGGAGCTAAATAATACATTCTGTACTTTCATTTTGAAGAAATAAGATCAAATTCATCTTTTATGAGCAAAAATATGCTGCGCCCCTTCTCTTCTGTCTATTAAGATTTCTCTAAAAAACTTAAAAAACATTTAAAGACTTAAGAAATTGAGGGTTTTGAGCTGAGAGCCAGCAGGGCTCATCACAGTGGTATCAGAGCTCACATCCTGCCAGCTTGTGGGGTTTGAGAAATTTATGAAGTCACACAAAGAGGGTTTTGGCAAGTTCTATTCCAGAGGGGGTCCTAGAAATCAGAGAGGCGACCAAAATCATTTTCCACCATTTCCGTTTGCAGATCAGGAGGAGGAATTAGATTGGGACAATATGGCGAACAGGGCTGGAGAAAGTTCTCACAGGAATACTTGGGAGGATGAGGACAGAGAAGCCAAAGACGTGCTTAGAGGTATGGTTGCAGGCCAAGAACAGGTGGCGACTATTCTTCAGCAGCTCAGCACAAATGTCCAAAATTTGACAATGAATAGAGCTCAGAATCTGGATCGAGATCTTGAAGGCAGTATTCACAGAGAGCCTCAGAGAGTCATAGCTCCAGCACGCACCTTTGAGAGAGCTACATGTCCTACTTTTGTCAGAAATGATGCTGATGAAGAGGACGAAGTTGAACAGGGTGGTGAGATAAATTTTGCAGATAACATTATGGCTATGCATGATGAGTGGGATGCATTGCCACCGAGAGTTAAGGAGCACCTTAACTTCGATAGATTCATAAGCCAGAAGAGAGAACACACCAGAAACAGGAATGACAGGAGGCCTAAAAACAGGCACAGTGATCTCAGACAGGCTACCAACAAACTAACCTTAGTTCACTATGATGGCAGTGGCAGAGTTACAGCACGTGCCTGGGTTAGTAAACTTGATACATTCCTGACACTACGCCCCATGCCTGAGGAGGATGCCATTCGTTTTGCAGCACTTCATCTTGATGGCGTGGCACATGACTGGTGGATTCATGGTATGGCTACACTACATCATGATAGGATTACCTCGTACCAGGAGTTTACTGATAGACTGGTAGAGAGGTTTGATAGACGTGATCCTGAGCTATTCTTCAGAGACCTTGCTCAGTTGAAGGTAGCTTGGAGTCTTATATTGGTGAGTTCCAGAAGCTCTCGGTTATGGTTACCGGAATCTCAGAGAGGAGACTTGTCATTCTATTTGTAGAAGGTCTCCATGAGCCAATGAAAGGTTGGATCAAGGCATTCGATCCACCTACCCTGCATGAAGCTATGAGAAAAGCTCGTAGCATGGAACTTACAGCTTCACATGGTAAGTTCACTTCAAATGCAGAAGCATCTTCATCCTATAGTGATAGCAAATCAGAACCTAAGGAATCAGAAAAGATTGATGAAAAGAGGAAGTTTGCAGCTCCTTTGGACCGAGAGACAATAAATGATTTGCGTAGGAGGAAGCTATGTTTCTATTGCAAAGCTCCTTATGACCAAAACCACAATTGTCCTCTTAAGCCTAAGGGTTCAAATAGACAAATGGAGTGGTTTTATGAGGGTGATGACATTGCTGATTTAATAGACCAGCAAGCTGGTTTTCAGGATGGGAGTATGCGATCTATCATTCTCGTCAACGAAAAAGGTGAGAAGATAGAACCGAAGATTCTAGAGGAGCATGAGATGTTTTAGGAGGATTATCATTTTGATTCTAGTCCCATGGGATCAGAGGGGTTTGATTGGGATCAGTACAGTTATGAGGCTCAGTTAGTACAAAATCCTCTTTATGAGGCGGATGCTACATCTTCTTGTGATAATCCGCTCTTTGAGGTGGATGCTGATTCTACTCTTGACCCTAATTTAGGCAAGAGCGTTGAACATAGTATTGGAGATTCCGTTAGTGCATCGAGATTTCAGATAGAGCTCGTTGAGGAGATTTCCAATGTGTACGTGGTTAGGAGTCTACACAGTTTCACTTTCAGTCATCATGTACATGACCTGTTTCAGATGCACAATTCTGGTATGCACGTGTTAGATATGTTGGATGATAGCATATCTCGTGCAGTTTTAGGGAGCAAGTGTTGTCAGCAGTTTGACTTGCTTTCTTATGAGTTCTTCTCTCCTGTGACAGATAGTGTTGAGATTGACAGGGTACAACATGATGATCCAGTTGATCAGATTTGGGAGTTACAGGAGACAGTTGATGACAGGAGGGACATTTCACGACACTATCCTTGGGATCCTGGTGGAGTGGTTGATTCTTTGTTGTTGAGATTGCTTGCGGACAAGCAATTTCCGGGAGGGCGGACTGTAATGTCCCCGTTTTTGGCATGATCATAGTTGACAGTGTGTTAGCCCCTTATTGGACCCTTGTGGGCTAGCCAGTTTGGATAGAGGGTCAGTGATGCATTCTGGAGAGTTTGATTGTTCTTGTTTTCGGTGGACAGTGATTGGATCACAGCGAGCGTTGGCATTCCAGGAGTTCACAGCTTCTGAAGGCATGGGATTATCCTGAGTTTTGAGCGTATTATGGAATTTTAAGTGATTAAGTTAATTATTTAACTTAAACGCCTTTTTATTAAAGTCACATTGACTTTAATAATATTTTATATCACTTAAAATGTTCAAAAAAAGGGATTTAATATTTTAATGGCTTAAAATATTAAAAAGTGCGCCAAGTATTTAATTCATGAACTATTGAGATGAATTAAATATTATTTAAAAGATTTTAAAACCTAAAAGTGGCGTATCTTTCTTGAAATGCGTGCCTTTGCATAAAAGAGCATTTCCTGGCAATTGAAACTCATATCTTTTGACTAATTCAATTTGCCTTGTGCATTTTCTTCTGAGCATTCTCCTGTGACCAGGGTTTGATCATTTCGTCCATTGGAGAACGGAAAACTCTTCAGTGTTGAGTACTTTTGAGGCTGTGAAAGATCAGCTGAATCAGTACAGTTGAGAGCTTCACACAGAAGTTCTACAGTTGCAGACAGAGGTTTCATATTTTGCAGTTCTTTGTTCTTATGCAATAACTTGAGGGTTTCTTGGTGGCGTCCTTCTACAGCTTCAGGAATTCTTCTTTCAGAGATTTTATTTCTTGCTTTCATGGCCGTACGGCCTGCCTTGGGTTTTGTGCCTTGAGAAAGGCGTGTGAAGTAAATAAGAAAAATGCCTTCTTTTTGTGAGGGTTTAAGCTTCCATCATTGGCGCCTAGTCTTTTCAGAGCATTGTGACTAGTTTCTGCGCAGGAGAATCTACTTCTGGAGACATGGCGTACTTGCATGCTTGATTTCTTCATTTCCAGCTGTAGATCTGGCCAGTTCTTTATTTAAAATAATCTGGAGCCTTCTTGGTATGTTTATCTTTCTAAATCTATTTGTTGGAGCTAAATAATACATTCTGTACTTTCATTTTGAAGAAATAAGATCAAATTCATCTTTTATGAGCAAAAATATGCTGCGCCCCTTCTCTTCTGTCTATTAAGATTTCTCTAAAATACTTAAAAAAACATTTAAAGACTTAAGAAATTGAGGGTTTTGAGTTGAGAGCCAACAGGGCTCATCACACAAGACTCCACTATGACTTCGAGGACACTAAGGCATCCTTGAGATGTAGGATTCTTTGGACTGTCTCGAAGACGCCCAAGCGTCTCCTATGATCAGGAGACCAAAAGCAAATATTTTTAAAGAAACAAAATTTTCTTTCAATTTCAACTTTGTGTCCAAGGCCAAACCCTAATGGCCTATGGGCCACACCCAAACCCTACAAACTCTATAAAATTGCCTCCTATACTCATTTCAATTCACAAAAACAAATCAACAAGAAACTAATAGTGTGAGGGTGAGTGTGAGAGTGAAAGTTGCAAGTGTAAGGTAAAAGAGTGAGAATGAAGAGCAAGAGGGTTGAGGAGGAGCAAGATGAAGAGCAAGAAGGAGCGATGCCAAGTTAATGTTCACTTTGAAATTCAAATGTTTAAAACTAGTTTGCCAAAGTTTCATTTGTAATTCTTATACATCTTTTTATAACTATATTTTCAAGTACTATATGTATTTTAGTGCTATCATACCGCCACCGTCCCCTTGCCATCCCCAAACTTAGGCCCTCGATCCCCCCGTCCCCACGTCCCCCCATCAAGAAATTTCATGGAACTATGCTATTTTTCAAAGCAATTGCATAAGAATATCTAAGTGCTACTTCTACTCTAAGAATAACTGATTAGAAATCTAAGTGCCAAATAACACCTATTTATACTATTTTCCAAAGCTATTGCATAAGAATAAATGAAAATCTAAGTGCTTCTACTCTAAGAATAACTGATTGCATGAAATGCAAATTTTTACTACAAAATCCTATCCTCTAATACAAAAACTAAAACCATGCAACCTAATGTGTCCCTTCTAGATTACGATATTTCGATTGACCGTTGGCCTTTTAAAACCAGGCTAGTCGGAAGGTTAAATTAGGGTTTCCTATTTTTGAGGTTGTCTTTGCTCGGAGTTGGTGGATTTGATGGCGGATTCTTTCTGGGTTTTCAGAGAGCTCCGCAGGGGTATGTTCACTTCAGCATTCAGAGCATATTCTGGAATTTACTATTTTTAGTAAATTCTATTTTTGGCAGCTTTTCAGTTGGGTTCAGCTTGGTTGACTTCCTGCTTTAGTTTGGTTAGTTGACTTGCTCAGTAATGGCTTCAGGGCACATTCAGAGAGATAAGTTGAGTCATTTAATTAAAAGTCACATTTTAATCTTATATTCGATCGTTGACCCCTTGGCCTAGTCTAATGACTTTATGTTGTTTTGAAAAGTGGGCTTTTTGAGGGTGGCGCTTCATTAAGATTAATTTATTATTTACCAAAGTCAAAACAAGTATAAAGTGGGCGCATTTATCAAAGTGTTGATTTTTATTTAAAATATCATTATTGAGCTTGAAAGGCAAAAAGGACGCCATCTTGAAGAAAGGGTTAGGGTTTTGACATTGAAGCAGATTTTAGGGTTTCGTGAAGTCAACAGGAAATTATAAAAAAGGAGACTTTGAGCATCATTTCTCATCTTTGGTCTATAGTATCGTTATGCTGTCGGCTTGGCTCTGGAACTGCTTCAAGGAATGAAGGCCTCCTAGCTCGGGCATCGCTTCTTGTTTGCAAGACAACAACTAGTGGTGAAAATCGTCTCATTTGTGAGTTTGCATTGTATTTGAGCTTTGTATTCAGTTTGTTCTTTGTTAAGTCAGTTTGCATATTAGAGGGTTTCCAGTATTTGCCTTGTAGCTACAGCAGATTTATGTTTTTGCTCATAACTTGAAAAATACAAAAATATAGCTTCTGGGTATCGTCTTAATCTGTTTGTTTGTAAAGGTCGAACATATTCTCTAAGTTATAGAATTTTTAGTTAAGGCTGTGATTTTTAAGAGAGAATCGCCCCTCTTGCTGGGCCGTACAAGTCTGTATTGTCTTGATTTCCGTGCAAAATTAAATAGTGGCATTTTGGGTCTATTTCTTGCATCCATTCTAGGCGCCATCACTCTTAGAGCATATTGCATTCTGTTTCATGTTGATCCAATGAGTTAGGTGAGAGTTATGAACATTTGAATGATTCCATAAGCTGCTGGTTATTCATTAAAACGCAGATTTGTAACCAAAAGACAGAATTAGAAGTTGATCATTGAAAGTTGTAGTGTTTTGGCAATCTCTTTTCAAGCTAAGAAGAACTCTTATGATGTAATGATAAGCTTTCAGATCCTTAAGTTATTGGCAGGCAAACGACCTTCATTCTGTAAACTGACAGTAGTACTGGCAGTCACTTTCAATATTGTTCAAGTCTGATTTGTAATACTTTCTTTCATTCTGAAGTTGTTCTGTAATAGATAAATCTCCGCCCTATGGTAGCTACTTTCCCACTCTGGGTCAACAAGCACATTCTGGGTGTTGAGTGTCTCAGCTTTCAGCATTTCTTTTCAAGCATTGCTTTTTGTAATCACTCCGTCATATGGTCGCCCCTCACTCCGCATTGGATTGGGTAGCACATACTTG
>VDFB02369685.1:21058-51505 GCA_007258455.2 Sequoia sempervirens | reverse complement strand
ATAAGCCTGAATGACTTGCAAATACTTATGAGTTTAGCAAGAATTTCATGATTTTTTCAACTATGTTGGATCAGCATATCCGCATATCAGATAACAGATACGGAAATGATGCTCCAAGGTACGACATGGATAGTATATCCAGACATATCCATTTATGAGTCTATATTTGGGCCGTATCTAGCAAGTCTAGATATGGCACCACCCCCACCATTTCATGCAGCATCCAGTTTAGAAATTATCAAAAACATTCAAATTTTGCAAGAAAATAATTCACATATATATGCTATGTCACAAGGTTCGAGTTCAAATTCATGTTCAGCAACAATAAAATTTGGATAAAGTTCGGCAAGGCGAAAAAAATCGAAAAAAAAATCGTGATTAAATTCGCCTTACATAAATTTGATCTTTTTTAAAATATAAAAAATATATTCACAAAGTGATCAAAATAGTTTTAACATTCATAAATAAATTTGGGTTGTTGGTACAAAAACATATAAAATTATATATATTAAAATTGAAAATTAATTTAGAATATCACATACATAACATGTATTATGTATATAATAAACAAAATTACAATAAAAATTAAATTCATAGTTTATAAATTAAATAATATTAAATTTTAAACATATATGATATTATATTAATAAATTAAAAATATTGAACTTTAAATATAATTGTATTAAATATTAAAATATTAAAGCTTTATTTTTGAATTAGCACGAGATTGCAGGCGGGAAAGAAGAGAAGGCAAACATGAGTTTCTAATTTGCTCTAGATTCAAGTGGGAGACTTCATCGGAGAGGCTCGTATGATTAGAGGAAGCTTACACCTGAACGAGGGTGACAGCTGCCTACCTAAACAGTCCATTTAGTCATAGTTTACACTGACACTTCGAAAGTAGCCCAGTAATCTCCAAAAAATTTGCTTGCCGTACTTCTGCTTTTACTCGCGGGCAATATGCAGATGGATTTTCTCCAGTCAAATTATCGAGTAATCGCCAGCAGCTCGCAAAAAACCCACAAACTTTGCATGTTTGTGTGTGTATATGCATGCAAACTTGGCATCCTATGTATGTTTATAGATATGTATGTGTGCACAGTGCAGTCTTGAGTATACACATACATAAATATCCACACATTTGCAAAGTATTTGTCGAGTATTTTCCAAGTTTTTCCCAAGTCAAAATTTTTGGACTTGCCGAGTACTCGGGATTCTTTAGTATTGTAACCATTTAGTTGCCTTGCCATTACTTAGGGCAAAAGATTTTTTAGTTCTAAATGCGATTTGCAGTGTTCAAGAAGGGGCCGTGACTTGTTTTACTCTTTACGACGCATTTGGGTTCATCCAAAACGAACCAATGGTAATCTGAATGTGTCATCAGTCCCGAACCCTAAAAAAGGAGAAAAAAACCCTTAAAAAAACATTCTTTTGAAATATATTTTATTAAAATAACTGCACCCTTTTACCCATACGAATAGGAGGCAAATTTCGGTGAACTTTGTGACTTTGTATAAATGTATGTATCAGTATGTATGTATATATATACATATATGCCCACCCACAAACACACACACATAGAACTAAAGAAACAAAGATAATATAATAAACTGGATATTATTAACTAAAAATATAAAAACCAAAATGTAAATAACTAAATATTTTTAAAGTTATGTTTTATACCCAATGTATTAATAATTGAATAATTTCTGTTTGTATAATTACCATATCCAACCATATTTGTAACAAGGGATCTTGAAAATTTGCCATATCTGTATCTGCCCTTTCCATGCAACTCTGGTTCATTGTCATTGTTTTGTGCAGTGAAGCTAATCCTACATATAAATATTTGCCTATGGATTCTGTTGATTTTGTGCTGATATAACCAGAAATATTCTTACACTCTCGTATTGGAACAGTAGACTAAATTAACAGCATTTTCCTTTTAATAACACCATCATATATCTTAGCTTTCTGGCTTCACACTTTAAAAAAAATTATATAAGAATACACCATATCAAATATCTTATTCCATAAGTTACCAAACTGAAATATCACATCCAAATGGAGCCAATTCCGGTTGAAGATGGTACCTCTGTAAGCGACAACAACCTGATTCAGTTTCCTATCTTACCAAATCTGAATCTTGCTCCTCCAGTTCTAGATGATGTTGACATCGAAGGTCATGGAGAATACAATCCAATCAAGGAAATGGAGGAGTAGCCAGCTGGATTGTTAGATTTTTTGCTACCTTGTTTCATCGAATAGATACTGCTTCGAGTTAAAAGTCTATTTTTATTTTATGACTGCATTTTTTGCAATGATCAAATGTTCAAATCTGGCTAGCAATGAGCCTTTCATGTAGTCAGTCTTGTTTGGCTATGTCTCTAATCTGGCTGTTTAAGAGCCTTTGTTTTAAATTGTAATTGCAAAGTCTGTTATCTGGCTATTGTAGAGCCCTCTAAACAGATATATATTTATTTTGTAACTTTTTTAATATATATTAATATATGGGCCTCCATGCTCTTTGCCTAAAAAAAAAAAAATATCACATCCAAACTTCTAAACATGAAAGCAATGAGCTCTTTCTTTACCTTTTTTTACACCAAGTTGATCTAGTAATGGCTCAGATTGCTTAACAAGGCTTGCTAAAAGCTCTGGAAGATCCAATGGTGCCACATCCTGAACCCAGAAGAAAATTTCAAATTATAAAACATTTTGCAAATTTCTGAAATGAAAACAAAATAATTAATTGCCTAGACGGAAAATCGGTTTATATTGTAGAATTGCAAAGTAAGTAAAGCTTTTGAAAAAAAGTTACATTGATATTCATTTGAATTTGTATTCTATGTGACAAGATAAAGTGACAAATGATATATTCACAATGTAGGAACGGTTTACTTCGGTACCCAAAAGCTATTTAATACCATAATCTTCATTTTACAGCAGTAGCCAGACTGCACAGGCAACTATCCTAGTGAGCTAAAGTTTTTTCAATTTCAAAAAACAGAAAATATACATGGATAAGAGAGAACAAGAGAAACAAATATACCTTTGCATCTTGGGAATCCATTGGAGTAATTTTCTGTCACAAAAACATATTTATAATTAGAAAGCTGTTGAAAAATGAAGAAACTATTGCATGATGTCTAGCTGCATTGCTTGTAAGTAGTTTCAAAACAAGCATATCTATAATTAAAGAACTGTTGAAAAATAAGAAACTATTGCATAATGTCTAACAGCATTGCTTGTAAGTAATTTGAAAATTTCCAACAGGAACCCGGAGTAAGGTTTACTTTTAAAGCGGCATAAACTCAAAAACATTTATAGTATCACTAGCAGTCAGAAGTCTAAAATACCATTTTATCTACCATCATGAGGAACCTCTCAAGGGTCTCAACTAGATAAATTATATTCTCCCTTTTCTATGAACAAAATTATAGTTAAAGCACAATATTGCCAAAATATCATCAAATTCAACTGCAGCAGATGGTTTAATTGAAATATATATAACAATAAGCCTTTGGCCAAATATTGATTTTGAAATATCAAACTAAATGTGCTGATTAGATAATACATTTGATGGGAAAAAAATTAGGGTATAAAGAGTTTAGACTACAGCAAATTGTTTTTCATAGAAGTACTAAAAAACCACATTGAATGCTTAAATTTAGTATACTAAAGAAGCATTTGCTTATGATCAAAGGGTCTGTATCACTGAAATAGAATACTGGAAAATAAGAATTCAAATATTCAAATATACTGGAAAAAAATTAGGGTATAATACTATAAAGGCTTTAGAGTTTATACTACAGAAAATTGTTTTTCATAGAAGTACTAAATAACCACATTGAATGCTACAACTTAGTATACTGAAGAAGCATTTGGTTATGATCAAAGGGTCCATATTACTGAAATACTAAGTTGCCGGTTCTGGTACGGGATCGGGCACGGGTATGGGATACAGCTACGCCGGTACGGTGATTTTTTTTCCTGAAATACAGTACATTTGGGTATGGCTATATATATATATATATATTAAAAATATACAAAATTGTAAATACATTTGGTAGTATGATATAGTATACTTCATCAATCAGCAGTCATCAATTCATCATTGAATCATTGATCAATGGGAGTGATAAAGATAAATGCCAATTGATAGTTCAAAATTTCAATATTATGTCATATATCATATATGTCTAAAGTCACGATTCAAATGAAGATCATTACAATTACAAACTTACAGTGATAATAGGGATCTGATGATAAACCATCTAGTTATTACAATATTGGATTAATGTCAATGTTTATACTGAAATAAATATTTTATAAATCCACTAAATTGACAAGCAACATTTAAGAAGCTGATAATGAAATAATACCTTTGAAATTAATTTGAAACCCAAGCTAAAACAGATCACAAACTACTGCAACAAAAAAGGATGATTCAAATTAACATTTTCTACCTGCAGCACCCTAGGAGCGCCCTGGGAGTGCCTGGGAGTGCCCAAGAAGGACCCACAAAGAACCCAGGACTGCCTGGGCGCTCCCAGGCGCTCCCCAGACCGCTCCCGTACCCAAACGCTCCAGGAGCGGGCACGGGGTCCTTTTTTGAAGAACCCGGGAACATAGCTGAAATAGAATACTGGAAAAAAGAATTCAAATATTCAAGTTAAGCCACATTACAAGAGCAAACACTATTAAATTTAAGACTATTTTCTATAATCAATGAAAATTCACAAGAAACTAGCTTTTGTTGTTGTGCAATAATGACTTACTTCATCTTCCTTCTTAAAACATGATAATGACCCAGAATTTTGGTTTTCCAAAGGATGCATTCATCTTAAACAAGAATATCATAATCTCCGATTGAACCTATAATAGATTTCAAATAAACGAGTAAGCATTCAACATTCAATATTTTGTGCTAGATCAAGTCATTGAGTACATTTGGATGTTGGCACCAAATTCTCTTTAATTATTTAAAATATATATGTATCATGAAAGACACCCGTCACATAATAAGAGAACCAATTCTTATGAGAAAATCGTCATATAAATAAGAAATCCTATGAATTGGTATAAACAACAGCAGGAAAGTTGTGTTCAATAGGGACGTGTCCCTGGCCCTCAAACCCCCGTCCCCATCCCCAACGGCATTTCAAGTATGGCAGGATGGCAGGGGATGTCCCCTAGCTATCCCTAAAAAACTTAAAAATTCTGAAACATTTCAGAAGTGCAATGCAGAAACAGGAAACTCTCTCTCTCTCTGTCTCTCTGTATGTAATGTTACTGCCATCCCTGAAACGAACCCCCTCTCCTCAAAATGCCATGGAACATAGTAGGAAAGACATCTCCATCTGCTATAATTTGGCCCCATTTTCTGAACAATAAGGAGTACTTGCTACTAATAGCTACACAAGACTTTGCTGCAACTATTGCCAATTTGCTTCTCTGTCTCTTTAATAGATTCAATAATGGCCACCAATATGAATCAAACAGGCCAAAATTGCCACTGTCTGTCCATGGAATTGTTTATCTACTCTTGCTCATTTCTTTAGGGGTTCAGTATTCCATCATACCTTGCGCATAGGGATGTGTCCCTGGCCCTCAAAAGCCCGTCCCCATCCCCAGTGGCATTTCAAGTACGGCAGGATGGCAGGGGATGTCCCCTAGCTGTCCCTAAAAATCTTAAAAAATTCTGAAACGTTTCAGAAGTGCATTGCAGAAACAGGAATCTCTCTCTCTCTCTCTCTATATATATATATGTGTGTGTGTGTGTGTGTGTGTGTGTGATGTTACTGCCATCCCTGAAATGCACCCCCTGACCCCACTGCCCCCCCTGTCCTCAAAATGCCATGGAACATAGTAGGAAAGACATCTCCATCTGCTATGATTTGGCCCCATTTTCTGAACAATGAGTACTTACTACTAATAGCTTCACAAGACTTTGCTGCAACTATTGCCAATTTGCTTCTCTGTCTCTTTAATAGATTCGATAACGGTCACCAATATGAATCAAACGGCCAAAAAATGCCACTGTCTGTCCATGGAATTGTTTATCTACTCTTGCTCATTTCTTTAGGGGTTCAGTATTCCATCATACCTTGCACATCTGTTGTTTGGGTTCTTCAAATTCAAGGATCTCTTCGTAATATGTACACCCCTTGTTTAGACTTTAGGAATCCCACTATACCATGGATATCCCTTGTTCACATTTTGAGATTTAGGTATCCAATAATACCAACTACAGCCCTTGTTTGGGTTTCCAAGTTTTGAGGATCCTGGCATACATCTCTTCATATCCCATGTACATCCCTCGTTCAGGTTCAGGCTCCTGGAATGCAAGGATCTCTTCATGACATATAGATCCCTTGTTTGAATTTTTAGAATCAAGGTAGCCCATCATACCATCTACATCCTTGCTTTTGAGGTTTAAAGATTTCATTGCAGCCCTTGTTTGGGTTTTTCAGATTTCAACAATCTGGCATGACATCTACATGTAGCTTGTAGCTCTCGGATTTCTAATTTCCGAATGTCTTTGCAGTAATTGTTAAAATAGCTTAATTTAGGTATTGGTTTTCATAATTTGCAAGTCACAATATACATATCCTTCAATTACACACCACTTGGGTTTCCCAAATGTTAAATCTCATCACTATTATTTTCTGAATGTGGAGTCTCAAATGGGACCTTAATATTTTTTATTTTCTAAGAATCACTAGGTGTAACTTGTCGCTTGTATTTCTCAAGTATCAATCCCCAAATTCAACTCCCATTTTATTTAGGATTTAAGTTTAACTCATACATTTACATATAATTTTGACTATATCAACTTACATATTAGGTCAAAGTAGATACTTCATAACAACCCAAGATCAGAGAAGTATTGACTGCTCCAAAATATCCAGACATTTTGGTGATAACATGCTTGACACCTCAACTGTAATCTTGCCTCCCCCTAGGTATTGTAATTTTAGGGGACTTTGAAGGCATATCATCTGCCTTAATCAATACTACTCCCTACTTGATAGCAAAATTAAATTGTTACAAATATGAAATAGTAGATACACATAACATGACAGGATTGCTGCAACTTTGATAGTATCTCTACAAAACTTGAAAATGTTTGCAACCACCATGCACAATTTGTTGGAACACGTTTGTCGTTACACCAAAAGATCAACCTGTTAACGCCCGATACAAATACCAGAGATAAACGGATCCAAGGGAGGCGGTTAATCCATGTCTCGAATCTGAAGGGAGACGCTGGCGATTAGTCCAACAATCCTCCCCTCAGCATCACCCGAGGGGATTCGAACCCACGACCATGGCTCTGATACCATTTGTTGGAACACGTTTGTCGTTTCGCCAAAGATCGACCTGTTATCGCCCGATACAAACACCAAAGATAATCGAATCCATGGGAGGCGGTTAGTCCATGCCCCGAATCTAAAGGGAGACGTTGGCGATTAGTCCAACACAATTGTCTCTTTCATAGTAATAAAAATCTTTAATAAATTGTGATTTATCACAACAAATCACCTGATTACTGAAGCTGATGGTTATTTCTTGAGGCCGGTTTAATTGCAAATAAACTGCACCTTTTTCATCCAGTTTTTTCAATTTATCTATAAATAATTCTCTCGAATTTTCTGTCAAAACTTGATTTCTACATTGCAGATTTGGATCTTCCCAAAGTAACCAAACATTAGATCAATTAGGGTGTACTTGAGGGACTCATTCTTCGGCAAATATCTGTTACATTCTCATTCAGTGAAGGCCTAATTACTGTTTTATGGCCTCATAACTTGAACTTTTTTAAGGGTTTGGAGCTTTGGTTAAAAGCAATAAAAAAATGAAAAATATCATGTGCCATGAAGGTCCATGTGGCCTTGCCAGTATTGGCATGGCGTACTGGTTTAATGGTGGCATTGTTGTTCTTGCCACCAAGGTTCAAACCCCGTTGGGGTGGTATTGTTGAATGGTTGTATTCCGGTTCATAGCTCCGGTCAAAAGCATTTACCCCTTGAATAAAAAAGAAAGGTCCATGTGGCCTTGTAGGCCTGAATTTGGGCTTAGTGGCAGGGGTGCCACCCCTGGACCCCACCTTGTATCACAACACAAAACACGTGAGGGGCAGCATCAACCCTGCAGGGGGCTGCTGATCCCAAGCACCCACTCTTGTTTAAAAAGCAAACTTAATAATTGTCTTGGGCTGTGCCTGATGGAAAAGAAGTGTTTTTTTTAGCTTTATTTCACTTGAAATAATGAAATTTATGTTTTTTACCCTAATTTTATGATTTTCCATTTTCCAGCTTCCTTGTTAATTGAATTACAATGCCAATCCCAAGATAGACTTTTGCTTCTGTGGTTTCCTTAAATTATAGAAAATTTCTCCAACATAAATCACCTTTTAAAAAATCTCTTAACTGAGACAGTTAGAGATTGCTCTAGAAAATTTCTCAACTACACAGTATTTAAGTTCTCCAGCATTTCGGATCTGTGAAGGACCCATCATTAGGGCTAAGAAAGAAGCCTAAGCTTGAACAGAAGAGGAGGATAGTACATCCTATAATATACGTGTGCCATGGCGTAAGGTATGAGGTCAGCCTAGGCAAAGGAATGTTGAATGAATAATTAAATAATTACTGAAGTAATTAGATTAAAAGAATTGTTAATAATTTGATTAGTTAATTGAACAATTAAAAAGAACTTACCCAAATTTCTACAATGAGAGAAAGGTGAAGCTAAATACTGATGGAGTATTTTTCAATTTTTATTTTTATTTTTAAACCAAAAGAAGTCACTGATTTTTTGCTAATATGATAAGTGCTAAAATTTGATAAAATTCATCTAATTCTGTGTCCAGCACACCCCAACAAACAGACAAAGTGCAAGTTTCCTATCACATTCATAGTTCTAAAATCTTTATTAAAAAATATCCAAAAAATGTACCAAATAAATACATAATCACTGTGATCAAGGAGTCGGATAGAGCACTGAATTGAGCACAAAAAGGTGCTATCGAATCATACAATAAACACAAACATGATGAAGACGCCATGAAGATAAATAGAATGGAATTAGCTTAAATGGTATATTATGGCAAAGTTCCATCATCAAATCACTAAAAGACATTTTGGAGTGTTAAACCGAGTAAATTACCAAATCTAATTCTAACTGCGGTATACCCATTGCCTCTCTAAGGCAAAGGGCACCCCACAAGGTAAATTTACCAAATTATAAAAATACAGATTCAATGCATAGTCACTTAAGGGACTGTGGTGTGATTCAGTGGCGCGCTGGAGCAGTTTTCCTAGTACATAATAAAAAATGAAGAAGACAATGAAGAGATAGTCGAATGTAATGAGTTTAAATGCAAATATATAGCGAAGCCCCAAATTCAAATCCCCATAAGAAATGTTAACTTTAGTTATTGAAAAGCTAGTTGAATGGAGTGGTGAACTTAAATGCAAAATTATAGCAAGGCCCAAAATTCAAATCCTTGGAGACGTGTTAGATATTAAAATGTTAGTTGAGTGAAATGAACTTAAATGCATGATTATATAAAAGCCAAAATTCAAATCTATGGAAGACATGTTAGATATTGAAAAGCTTAGTTGAATGGAATGAAGGTAAATGCAAAATTATAGCAATGCCCAAAATTCAAATCTGTGGAATACATGTTAGATATTGAAAAGCTAGTTGACCGGATTAAAATTAAATGGAAGGCATGTTAGATATTGAAAACCTAGTTGAATGGAATGAGCTTAAATGCAAAATTATAGAAAGGCCCAAAATTCAAATCCTTGGAAGACATCAGATATTGAAAAGATTAGTTGACTGGAATGAAGTTAAATGCAAAAATATAGCAAAGCCCAAAATTCAAATCCATGGAAGTAATGTTAGATATTGAAAAACTAATTGACCGGGTGAAAATAAAATGCAAAACTGTAGCAAAGCCCCAAATTCAAATTGTCATAAGAGATGTTTAGTATTGACAATCTACTTGAATGGTATGATATTAAACATTTAATTACAGTTAAGCCATAAATTTAAATCCACCGAAAACGTGCCTAGTATTGAAAAGCTAGTTGAATGGAATAGGCATAAACCTAAAATTATGGGAAAACCCCATATTCAAATCTCGATAAGACATGTTATGTATTGGAATTGGTTACTTGTTGCATGGTCCGTAATGGAAGCCACGGTACTCGGTTTGAGTTTCATCGCTGGGCATTGGGTTGGATTACTTCCCAATCAAAAAGATATTAAAATTCACTACAATACCACATCCAACTCTGCTGACCATGAAAAGGGAAGACATGTCTAGTATTGAAAAGCTAAATGAATGGAATACGCTTAAACTGACATAATATCGAACTCCCATATTCAAATCCCCATGAGACATATTAAATATTGGAATTAGGTACTCGTTGCATGTTCCCTAATGTAATCCACAGGACAGGGTTCAAGTCTCATCGCTGAGCATGGGGCTAGATTATTACCCAATCGAAAATAATACTAAAATTGAGTAAAATAACACATCCAACTCCATCTACCATGAAAAGGAAAGAGAGAGGCATCAAGGGGAAGAAGTTGCATACCAAATTCTTCTTCACATTTTCGATGAATTCGGAAGCCGACTTGCCATAATCAGTCCTCTTATCCAAATCCTTGAGGCCGTCTTTAAAAACCCTAAAAGGCTCCCACTCCTTGAGAGAAAGAACCTCCTCGCTCTTCCATCTGGGCGCAGGCATCTCTGAAACCTTTGTAAGAACCCTCCTTCTGGCGTTATTCTTCCTCCCGCCATTAACAATTCTCCCTTCTTTAGCACCGTTTTCCAGATAAAACCCATCATCGTCAACCACTTGCTCGGCCCTAAACGCCCTCTTGATAGCAGACAAATCAATGGTCGAAGACGGACCCCATTTGCTCAAAATTTCACCATAGTACTGCGCAGTGAAGTCGGGGCTGGAATACACGCGGCGCAGCTCCGTGAACTTGGGCTTCAGCTTCTTGAAAAACTCCAATTCCTGCAGAGAAACGTTATTCGCACTGTTGTTGTTATTGAAACGCGTGTTGGAGCTGCTTGTATTTATTAGGTTTTCCCACTCTCTGTCGAAGGAGTTGGCCAAGCCTTTCAGTGGCTCTTTGATTTTGTTCGCTCTTGCTCGCATTAATTTAAGGTCTGCATTTGCCCCTTCACGGACGTCCTTCCACCCTTTGGAAATGAAGGACAAAGCCTTTTCTGAAGTTGAAGGAGGACAATCTGTTGCCATTCTCGCCATTCTCTTCACTTACTGCGTATCTTTCCCATCAACCGTGCTTCAAAGGCCAACGCTCTGCTGCTCTAAATGCTTCGTGCTCTCCTCCAGTTCTTTCTTGAACTTTCTGTCAATTTCCTTGTAGATTTCGATGTGAGGCTACTGCATTGCCACGCAATTTGCCAGATCGGACGGGCTTTGATGGCGATTTGTGCAGAGCTGGCGTTTTGAAGCGCCACGAAATTTGTATGATTGGGCCACCAATACACGGATAGAAATGCGCATGTATATTCTCGTGAAGGGCGCTCTTCTAGCTAAAAGCGTATATCCTTTCGACAAATGCAGTTGCGGTCGAAATGTGTGGAAAACTGTACATTTTTGTTTTTCTTCTAGAAATTTGTCGGTTTGACTGAAGTCTTGTAAGTAGCTTCCAGTTGTAGGTGTCCAAGACGTAAACTCCTCTGATTTTCCGTCGAGTCAATGATGTCGGCAGAAAAAATGTTTATTTTACAGGATTTTCGTTACTAGAAATAGAAATTTACAGCCAGACTGGAATTACAAAAATGTTTTGACACTCGGTAATCAAGTCCTATTTATGAAGTTTAGAGGGTTTCGGCATGTTTAAGGAATCCGATAAATATGGCAACAGGAAGCTTACAGTGAAACAACCTCGAGTCGTGCTTTGGAATTAGACCAGGACTCTTTACCAAAACTGAAATTGGCCATGTTTTCCAGCATCTTGTAGCTCCAATTTCCATTCAAACCAGGTCTCTATAGGCAAGCCGGTCGAAATCCTTGGCCCACGCGTCAAAGACTGTATTTGTCAAAATTCATGTCACTGTTTGAAAGTGATTAATAACTCCGAAATTTTCTCACCACCTTTTCTTTTTAAGGGTTTGTCGTTTTGTAATTATAGAAATTTCCATTATGTTTGGACTGAAGGTAATTATGTTAGTGTGTTAAAGTTGGTAAATTCTTTTATTTTAGATTAATTTCATTTTTATTTATATTAAGATTTGGATTTAATTCTATATTTAATTATTTGTTATTTGACTTTAAATTTATGGGAAGCAAAATTTAATTGAGATCTAATTAATGTTATGCATTTGCATCATTATTATAGTTGACAGATTTCAATTTAGATGGTTCTAGTTAGTTGGCTACAATTACAACTCCAAAGGTTTGATTGATTATAGTTTCACTTAATCTTGAGTACGACATGTTAGGGCGGTGCAATGTTACAAGAGATAGTTGCAAAGTGTTTTTAGACTTCTAAACCCACTATCCTATTTACTTATTTCCCTTTTTCCACCTTTGATATGTCATTCATTATCGTACATTTTCCCCTAGGTGACCTAATCCCTTGCATTTTCCATGTGCCCTCATGCTTATATCTTAATTAATGTGTTTATCTAATATTATTTTATATATTGGTGTTAACATTGTTTACATTTCACATGACATTTTATGTGTGCTTACATGTGTTATCTTTGCATGTTATAGCTCATGTTGCCGCACATGGAGGGTATCTTATAATATTTTAAAATTTTATGTTGCCTACATGTTCATTTCCTAATTATTGTTTGATTAATCTTATTTGATTGTTGCATTGCGTTATCATTGGCATTTATTTCATGCTTGTTGTGTTCTACACAATTTTTTCCCCTTAACTCCAATTCCTTGCATCCTTTGCATGCAACCTAGAGGAAGGCATATACTATCAATGACACTCCTTCATGATTATAAATGAATTGTGATACACCTATGACATTTATGATCATTTTATGGTACCAAATAAAGTCTCGATGTCCTTTCCAAATGGATTGTCATTTTTTATATATAGTTAAAGTTCATATCGCTTTCTATGTAAAATCAAAACCCTTTATGCATGATTGGAGTTCTTTGGTGCCTCTTTTTCACATACTTAAAATATTTTCTTGCTTTGTCAAATACCTTTGTATTTCTACTTTTTTAAAGACCAATTACTTTTTACTCAATTAAAATCTCTTACTATACTCCCCTTGTTTGTTTGTAGATAATTTTACTTTAAATTGTGATCATGCTCATTTTTTTATGCTTGATAAATGTTACTCATTGGTTTTTTTTCTTCTATGCTCATAGTTTTTTAAGATGGAGAAATCATGGCGAGGAGGGTACACATGATCAACATCTATATTTGTTAGAGACATAGTATTTTCATAGTCCATGATAGTGTTTAATGGTGTTTCAGAATGTAATTGTGTAGAAATTTTAACATGAACATTTCAAATCATACTCTGTAATCCATTAAACTTATTATAGATTGCAAACAATGTTCCTTAAAAAAATGGGGGAAGAAAGGAGAGGGGAATAGAAAATGAGAGAAATAGAATCAACCCACTCAAAAGGGGGCTTCAACATATATCATTTCATTTTAAATAAAATTATAATTATAGAAATTGACACATTAATATTAAAATATTGTATAATTTATATATTTATTTTATATTATTTTATAAAATATATCAAATCGATATAGTAGTATTAATTGTGCTAGATATTAGATTAATAATAAATAAAATATAATGTTTTAATTAATAGACAAATTATATACTTATTATAAAACATTTTTTACTATAATAATGGAATTGAGTTGTATTACTTTTCAAAATGGCATCTCCCATGCACACTATTGTGCCTTACACATACACCCTATTTTTCCTTACACACACACCCTATTTTTCCTTATTAAAATATGGACCCCTTTTTTGTTTTCCTCCCTTGATATTGTTCCTACTTAAGGCATGGTCTTTATAGTGTGGCTCCATTTGCTTGTTTAGGATAATATTTAAGAGGGAAATTTAATATAGAAGTAGTGCAACAATTCTTTAGAATTGGTTTAGAGAATTTTAGGGTAGGAATGAGTTAAAAATGTTGTTTTGAAGTTCCTATAAACTTGTGAAGTTTCATGGACCAAGAGAATTTTGTGTCAAGTCCTTGAGATTGTTGAATCAGTGTACTCCCATATAGCACAAAGTTGGCCCTTGACACAAAAGTTAGTCTCTTATCAAACCTTCCTAACCAAGCCTAGTCACGCACCACTAACATCTCCATGTGTTAGAACATGTTTTTTGTTGTGCCAAAAGATCAGCCTATTAATGCTCGATACAAATTTTAGAGATAAACGGATCCATGGGAGGCAATTAGTCCATGTCCCAAATTTGAAGGGAGACATTGGCGATTAGTTCAACAATCCCCCCTTAGCATCACCTAATGGGATTCAAACCTACAACCATGGCTCTGATACCATTTGTTGGAACACGTTTGTCATTATGCCAAAAAATCAACCTGTTAACACCCGATACAAATGCCAAAGATAAATGGATCCAAGGAGGCAATTAGTCCATGTCTTGAATCTGAAGGGAGATGCTAGCGATTAGTCCAACACTCCACTTCTAGTTGTTAAAGTCTTTTATTATTTGGAGAAGTATAGGAGCACACAAAAGTCTAAACATTCCCAAGCTCTCCACATCTTTGCATAGTGTAAAAACTTGTAAGATAGTAGAGCTCTTAGGGGTATCTTCCACCCTTCCATGATCTATGTTTCCCTCCACACTTTATAATTCCACAAAGTGTAATAACTTATGGTTTACAAAATCTATACAAATCTTTTCCACTTGTTCAAAGTCTTCCTTTCCTTCTACCTTCTACAATTTCACATAACGCTAAGATGCATTTATGGCTCGCTCATGTGGAAAAATGCTCTATTAAATGCATTATTTTTTCCATTTACACTTCACAAATGTGGCTTCAAATATCTCAACACATCTTGCACTTCTAACCTATAATTTATTTATGAATCCTCTTTATGCAACATTTGTGCATTGATTATTTAGGTTCAATTTTAAGCATTATTTTTAAAAGTTTTGGGGTAACTATTGAAGTTTTAGGGCATGAAATTTGAAATCTCTGCCATCTTTCAAGATCATCACATTAAATAAGTTTTAATGTATTCATATTGAAAATTATTTTCATTTAACAAGTCAAAATTGATCAAGATGAACTTAAAACCCTAGCTTGTTCAAGTTAAGTTGCTAAATTCAAATTATGTAACCATACATTAGGGATTTTTATGTAAAACTTGTTTAATTTCACTCATGTTAATAAACCTTAGAAAAATAAATATTTTTTGCACAATTAAATAATCAAACCACAAACCCTAAAGTTGTCTAAGGTAGCAACAACCTTGTTTTCTTTGTTTTTAAAACTATTATAGTTTTCCCTCATGTTTATTTTAATGCTTTACCTAGTCTCGACATCAACCTCAAAATGACTAAGGTTGTTAGATTTCTTAAGTCCTCCCAAATTGTGTTTTTCTATAGTATGGTAGTTTACAAGTTTATGGAGGTTGACTAGACTTCCTACACCTTTCCTTAATCCTAAACTATTTTTTAACTCTACAACTTTGAACAATGTAAATTTGTGTGGGAATGCAAAGCTTCCTAGGATGACTTAGGCAAATATTTTAAAATTTTACATCTCTACCAAAGGTAAAAAAAAATTGTAGGATCACATAACCTCCAAGGATTTTTGTTAGGGCCACCTTTGGATACTAGGGACCATACTTGGATAACTTGGGCGAATCAGTTGACTTATGAGACTAACAAAAATTTGTTGCTTGGCAACATGGCCAAGGCCCATTACACATAAAGGATTAGGCCCAATTTTAGGGCAAGGGCCTATTTCCACCTAGTATTGTAGAAAGGTTTGCGGTGGTTGAGTTGGTCCAAGACTCAAACTCATCTTGAGGGTGGAGGTGAGGTTTATGTTGTGCACATGTTAGCGCCTCAGGATCGAACTATGCCACCTTAAAGATTATGGGTATCTAGATGACTTGGTTGAATCAATTGACTTGTGTGACTTTAGGAGAGTCATCAATTGGCAAGATGGTTGAGGCCTGCGTGCTACAACAAGGACATGGACCAATTTTGGGGGTGAGGCCCATGCCCAAGATTAGGACCGACCTAGGCCACCTTGGAGACTAGGGTTACCTTGGGTCCTTCTAATTATCAAATATCTAAAAAAGTGTAATAATTTGTAGACTTGTGGAGCTTCCAAGGATATCTACCTAATTTTCTAAGTCCATGAGTCCCTCTAAACTCAACATCTTTACAAGTTTTTAGAACACTTAGAATAATGATATTTATAAGACTTTTCTTTAGAATTTCCTTATCTAACCCAATTCCTTTTAAATTTAAAGGAATATTGTATGTTTTCCTCTTAAGGTCAAGCCATGAAGTATTAATTCTAAGGAATTGTGCCTAATTCAAAGATCTAATATATGCTTTATGGAGGTGTCAAACATAGACCTATGTCATATTGAGCTAGAAGACTTTAAAACTAAAATGTGTGGTGAAGATCAGTAAGGGTAAGATGTATGGTAAGCAATGAATTGCACAAGTAGCAAGTTTTCTAACATCAATACAATCTCTTGAATTGATAATGGCTTGTCAGAAATGTTGGTCTGAACGAGGTCTATTACCTAACCAATTTACCTCTTTGGTCATATTCACACTTGTTATATTAAGTTTACTAGGAAATTACCACTTTATGTCTCAAGTAATAAGATTAAGAAACATTTCATAATCTTATGTATGGTGAGGAATAAAATTACACAAGCAACAAGTTTTCCCGCATCAATACAATCTCCTGAATTGATAATGGCTTGTGGGAAACATTATAACCCAAGCACAACAAAAATAGGAGTAGAAGATGAAGTCTACCTAAACTTAAGTTAAAATTGTAGACACTTGAATTCGACCATACCACATGATTAATTAAATTAATATTTACTTAATTATTTGTCATAATTTACCATTTCTTAAACTCTTGCAATTAATTAAATTAAATTAAATTTATTGTATTCTTCCCTTTCTTCTAAAAGACAGTTGATTTAATTAATCTAACCTTAGCCCCCACTCATAAATTCTTCTAAACTAGACTAATGTATTAATCCATGATTAACTAAGTAATTAAATATATCATAAACCTCATTAGTATTTTTTTTCAATTAAAAATTAGACCAAATCTCAAAACTTGTATCATGTGACAAGTGTCCTCAAACCTCTTCAATTTTCACACATGTGTGAGCATGTACATGCCACCATCACTCTCCACCTCATCATTTGACCAATTTTATCATTGGTTGCTCACACATGTGTGAGATATTCTTCCCTGCATGTAACTACCCTACAATTTCCTCTTCCATCCATATGTCACACTCCTTGAATTCCTCTTACACTTTCCAAAGACATCTCCACTTGTCAACCTCATGTTCTTTCCAATCATGTGTGAGAACACCTAGCCCCCTTTCCTGCGACACGTGTCATTTTCTCAAACCACCTTCTAAAACATGTCACAAGGTTAATACTTCAACCCTCTTATTTAATCCCAACCCTCCATTTTAGCCATAAAAATACATAAATTAGATCCTTGTCCCTCCATCATCATCATCTAATTTAAGATAAAATTACGATGTTGAATCCTCATCTCAATCATCATCTTGCTAAGGTTATGTTGTTGATCTAGAAATCTATGTAGTAATAACACAATGAGCAAATCAAGTAGACATGGGTGCATCTACTTCAACTCTATCATGGGGTGAAGAAGATAGAAGATTGAGGTAAATTATATATTTTTTGTATTTATCTCAATATTTACATATTTTATCCCTTTTTCATCTTTATTTTGGCATGCCTGGTGGGAACCACATCCTTAAAACTAACATTTTGTTCAAGTTTGTATTTGAGTTTTTATGTCCCAAGTTGTAGAATTTCTTCACCCTGTGAATTAGCATTTTTGTGGTCATGATTAGAGCTTTCGTGATATGTTTAGCACCTTCACATTTCAATGCTTCCATTCTATAGATTAGCATTTTTGTTTATAATTATTTAATTGTCTTTTATTCTATCTTTTTTTTTCTTTTTGTATTTTGGCTAATGTTTTTTCACTTGTTTGGGTTTTATTTTCTATTAACCTACTTTTGAGTGCTACTTTGTGCTTTGTATTGGTGTGAATAAGGTGTTTTACCTAACTAATTCACCTAGTAGGTCCTATTCACATGTTAATTTTACTTAGGTCCTGGGAATCTTTCTAGAAGTCTTTGTTGGCATTAGATATTATCTTATATTATGTCATTTACTTCTCGTGTCCTAGGTAATTTAATGTTTGGTGTCTCATGATATAGGATTAAGACACTTGTCATGATCTTGTCTAATCCTTTTTCTCACCTTGGCTATATATGACCAACGATTCTCATGTGAAAATCAACAATCATAATGCAATTATAATCTATCATTTGCATCCTTTGATATAATAACATTATTCTCTCATAGTTGATCTCTCTTGTAATTTCATAGAAATTCCTAGATCTTGGGTGGCTATAATCTTCAACCAAATATTGCATGGTGTAGAGTATTCTATACCAGCTCTTACACTTTGTTGATTTTATGTTTTTGTATAAATCTAACTATTTCTTGTAGGCCTCTTGAAATAGCACCTTTGTTGTATGGATCAACTCTTTTGTAATCAAGATCAACAATTTTGACTTGTGGATCAATGCCTTTGCAATTTAGGTTTTTGTTTTGCTTTCTACTAGAGTTGTACTTACTTCGAACAACACTTTTGTGGTTCAACACCTACGATTTTTCCCTATGCTTTAGTGCTTTTGCATGTTCTACATTTTTATTTATTTTGGTTTTCTATTTTCCTCACATTTTGGTTACTAACTTAGTGGTGTAGCTATTTAATGCTTAACTGATCAAAATAGGAGAACTACTAACTTATTTAGTGTAAATTAAAAGCCTAAAGTTTCCACAGTCCATGATAATCAAGTGAGTTATTTATGGATTAAAATTGTGTCAATTTTTTGTATCAACATTTCGGATCATACTCCACAATCCATCATCAGGATATCTGATAAGCAAGAAAAAGAGAGATAGTGTGAAACTTATTTAGTGTAAGTTTGATTTTTAAGGTTTCATTATTTTTCCAATAAATTAGGAACCAAAGTTAGATTAGTGGGTTAATTAATCTTGTTTTCCATGTATTGGAAAGAGTGATTAGTGTATGCTCTCCCCTTGCACATAGTACGATCTTGGGGATAAAAAACCTCTCTTTCCCTTTTGTTTTAGATTAGATACTAAAGTGTGCTAGTTTATGTGTATTCCCATTACACCTAGTGTGATCTTGGGGATCAAAAACACCTAGCACTAAAATTTCCCATTCGGAGGCCTACTTGGGGATTTCATCATACCAAGGGACAACCTCAACCATGTGTTCCAACGGGTATATAAAAGGGGGAGAAAAAAATCTGTACCTCAATCTAATCATGTTATTTTTGGCAAATCCTTGGGCCCTTGGTGATTCATACTACAAGGTAAAGGGTTGGTTTGAGTTTTTGTCTAGCTTTTGACCCACGCTTTAGATGGGCTAGTTTTCTTAGATTAGGCATCACATACCCTTGTGATATTCTGAGGAATCACCTATAGAACTTGTATAGCCTAGATAAGACCTTTCAATCATTGCTAGTATGGTGTAGGAGATGCATATTGTACCTCAAAGTTACTCACAATGGGTCTTTAAGTGGTGAGATAGAATTAGCCAAGGCAATCCATTTTGATTAAATTTTGAAAGTGAGTTCATGTGTATGTGACTTTCTCTAACTATCCATTTATCAATAGAAGGTTTTAGTAGATTAATTTATATTGTAGGATGGCACTAGTTAACATACCTACTTGAATAATTTAGGAATATGATCAAGTGTTTGATGTGTTTTCATGTGAAGAACCAATATAATCCATTCAATTTTATACACTAAAATTCAAGTAAGCCATTATGTCTTATTATTTGTAAAATATCTTGCCAAATCTCAAACATAGCTAGGATTTTTAGTTCAATGCCTCAACCTTGTTAGTTAGTGCTTATTGTGTTTTAGAAATTTCACTTATCCTTTCAACATATACACCAATCAATGCCTTGTTTACCTTTATCACTTGTACTATTTCAATGCTTATGATTCCCTAATTAGTGCCCACGCATATTGACGATTTAGACCCCTACATTTGTGTTTGTGCTATCTCAATGCTTTCAACTTATGGTTGAACACTTATGTTGTTTCACCAAAATTTGAATAGTCTCAAAGAAAGGAAAAGAGGAATATGAAGTGAAATAGATGAAAAGCTTAAATGAAATGCAAAAATAAGATTTATACCTTCATTGCTCCCTCCTCTTCATGGATTGAGCTCACAAGATGCACCCATATCTTGCAGATTTGCTCCAAATGATGGAAATGGATGTGGTTTCTCAAGATTTTAGCATGATGATGGTAGGATAGTGATAGCTTTGATGGGAGATTTGGACAACATAAGGATATGGAGAATGTGTGTTGAAAAAATGAGAGCTAAGGCCTCATTATATAGAATTTTGGTGGGAGGAATCAATGGATATGATTGATTGGTTAATGGAGGGTTGAGATTGAAAGAAAGATAGGGTTTGGAAATGGGTGAAATGGGGAGGTGTGCTCACACATGTGTTAGCACACATTGGGAAGAGAGGCATTAAATTTGTGTAAGAGATAGGGTGGCTCATAGGGTAGCTTGTGTGAGAGGTTAGTGGGGGTAGGTGAGATGTAGGAGTTTAAAATTAGGAAATAATGGTAATGAGGATTAGGGATGAGGGTTAGATTAATTAATCAAGGATTAGTTGATTTAATAAGGCTAGGTTGAGTTAATAAACCAAGGGTTTATTAACTTGGGTGGAGTTAAAAGTTGGATAATGGGATAATGATGATTAGGAAAGGGATAAAGTTAATTAATTAAGGATTAATTAACTTAAGCAAGGTTAGGGGGATTTTAGAGAAATGTGGAAAAAGGTTAGCTTTAATTAAATAAATATAGATTTATTTAATTAAAGGTGGTGGATAAAGGTAATGGGTAAATTAATTAATTAAATAATTAATATTTATTTAATTAATTACCAAGATAAGGGAAGTGGGTTAAATTAAATAAATAACAAGTATTTATTTAATTGGATATTATTTTGGGTGTCTACATTTTACCCTCTTTGAGATGATGTTGCGACTAAGAGAAGTAACATCATTTCAAAGAAGAATAAAACATAGTGGGTAGGAAAGGGATAAGGACTAATGGCATGATGCCCCAGTCGCTAATGAAGATGAGGAAGGATGATGAGGAGGTAGTGGTATGCCCCCTCGATATGACATGTGGGTTAGGAGAACACGGGTGTGCTCTCGAAATGGATGACAGGACTAGGCGGATGAAAGGATGGTAAGATGAACTAAATAAGGATGGATGGGATAAGATAAGGCTAATGGAGATATGGATGGAGAGGGGAAATGGATGATCATCATGTTGCAATGATATGAGCAACCTAGATTTAATATTGCACTTGACATTATGCACCAAGGTATAAGGAACCAAGATGACAATGTGCCAAGTATGTGATCAAAAGGTCAAGTGCAAACATATGCCTTATGAAACCATGATATGAAAGACCATGATGCCCCTGTGGCAATAGAGTGTAAAAGACCATGATAAATGCAAACAATTATAAAACACACAATCAATAAGCAAGCATGCCTAACAAACCAAAAGCAAACAAGGACTATGCTTCAAGTCAAGCTGAAAACCGATTGGTGGATGGATTGATGGATTGGTGATGATGATAAGGATAGAAAATTTAACAATAAGAACAATGTGTACCCCAAGGATTGTGTTGTTAACAAAGAAAAACACGTGGATTGGGAAGGATACATCCCTATGATGATAATTGGATTAAAGTGGATCAATGGATTTTAGCTGATTTGGATCAAAATGATGGATTTCTTTTAGGATGATGCACTAGCTTGCAATATTAGGTGTATAGGTCTAAAAATGGTCAGGATTAAGCTTGTTAATTAATTAAATATGATTTATTTAATTAATTCCTCTAAAGTCATCTACATATAAATAAATTTAATTATTTATTTATATCGTTCATCTTCTAAATTCTTCTACCTTAAATTAAATAAATAATTTTATTTAATTATTAACATTTCTACCATCCGCTTGATTAAATTAAATAAATTTTTATAATTTATTTATATTTAATTATCATTTGGTTCTAAAGTTTAAATATTTTTTAAATATTTGAATAATGGAATATTCTCCATCCCATATCCGAATTTAAAATATTAAATTATTTTATTTAATATTTTCCTCTATTTTCATTTCTAAAAACATAATTAAATATGATTTATTTAATTATGTGAATTTCCTTTTTCATCTCCACTTTTAAATTAAATAAATTTAATTTATTTAATTTTCTAATTCGTGCTAACTCACCCTTCCAAATTCAACTCATCCTTCGAAATGGAAGTTTCCCTTCGAAACTCAATGACGAGATTAAAGAAAAGGGAAACCTTCCATCCTTCTCTTCCACTTTCGAAAATCTCCCGCCGTTCGTTCGAAACAAGCTTAATCTGGACCATCGATCGATTCAGCCGATCATATCCGTTCGAAAACTCTATAAATTCTGATGCAAATCCAAGCTTTTGTTTACACTATGCATAATCGTTCACATTTGCACACTTCGTATACTCATTTACATAGCCATATTTTCACCAGCATTTGCATTCATGTCAGTTTAGATATCATAGCAATACCTTTCATTTTAGCATAACTTTTGCATTTACAGCATAGTTTTGCATTTAAATCTCGTTCTTTAGCTGTCATTTTGTTGAGCTTGGTCTGCTGATCTGAGAGCCATCTGGAAACCAACAAAACACTGAAGTTAGAGGAGGATAAGACGGTTTCGAGAAGCTGCAATTACAGTTTGCATTATTTTGTTTCTTTTCATCTTTTCGATTTAATGTCTTATTAACATGTGTTTGATTTCTATTTAATTAATACAATATTTCAATCACACATTAAAATGGTGCCCACCGTGGGGCTCGAACCCACGAATTTAACGTTTTCTATAAGTTTGTTTTGACAGTTTCGGCTTTTTGGAATCGGCTTTTCGGAAAATTCTGACATTTAGGCGCATTCAAAAATTTTTGACGTGCATATGGAAAACTTTAACTTTTTATTTTGCAGAATTTCGATGCGCATCCCGTGACTGTTAGTGCGCATCCTGTAACTATTACGACGCATCCCGTGACTGTAAATGCGCATCTCGTGACTGCTAAAGCGCATATAGTGACTGTTTGTTTAGGTGCATAGAGTAAATGTTTGCGCGCACATAATTTTCTTCTTACATGCACAGTAATTATTTTGACATTTTCTTACGGCGCATCCAGTCTCTGTTTAGGCGCTTATAGTATCTGTTCGGGCGCATCCAGCTTCTATTTAGGCGCATTTTGTCTCTGTTTCAACGCATACAGTCTCTGCTCTGGCGCATATATGTTTCGGCGCATACAGTCTCTGTTCTGGCGCATATATGTTTTGGTGCATACAGCTTCTGTTTAGGCACATATAGACTGTAATAAAATTATAGAATTCTGAGTCTGACGCATTCCGTAGACAAAATTCTGTTTCTTTTCCTAAAGTTTTAAAATGAAGCAATCCTAGGGTAGCCACATCTGGATAAAATGAAGCAATCTAGGATAGTCACCAAACAATGAATCTTGCAGTTAAAATTGAACAATCTATTTTTGGTGAAGCAATATCTTCACTTAGATTAGCTCATTGTTATTTGGATTTTAAAAAGAACATTTGCTTGTTGTGATTGTGGCAATAGGTCTATGCTCTCCCCTTAATTGGGTGATCAAAATACCAGACTTGCCTTTTAATTTCATGCAATGTTATTGTTTCATTTACATCCTTTAGAGAGCCTGCCATAGTGGGAAAAAGTACTCACCCTATAGGAACGACTCAAGTGGGTTCAAGCCAAAGCCAGGCTATTCCGCCCCACTATAAAATTTAAAGCAGATCTGGGGAAACCCTCTTTTGCCGGTAGTGTGCAAGATAACCATCCCCAAAGTCTTTATTCTAAAGGTTGGGAGGTCTCCTGAGGGAGTTTATTATTGCCACACCAAACGAAAATCCTTACTACAAACCTAGTGTAGTGGCTAGCCGAGTCAGTTGTCAAACATTCTAATAATCACAGTGCAAGGGGAGGGAAGAATCTGCCCCCAAGACACTCACCATATAACTGCCAAGGACCGTTTGCTTAGGGGATTCAGCATCCACTTCTGTAACTCTAAGTACGCACCTGGAAAAGACAAAAACACGGGCGCCCCTTCAGGGGTGACACGGCTGTGTGAGTCGACGTAGTTCTAAGATGTGGGTTGTTGATTACTAGAATGACATACTTGAGCACTTAAGAGTGAGTCTGTCTGAATTGTCTTTCATGTGCAAAAACCTGTGAAAACTTTTGATGAAAAACATTTCTTGATCAAACACTTCATGTTAGTATAGGGCTTTAAGAACAACTGTTTTCAAAATTTTTTGTTGTGTCTTCCATTACATTAATTCAGATAAAGAGATCATCCAAAAGAAACATGAAGAACAACAACTAAAAGCCACTTAAGAGTTTTTCATTTCATTGCTTCAAAAACTTTCCAATACCTTTTTCCATGCTTAGGGATTGGAAGTCAACAAAGTTTCCCAAGAAATCAGTTTCCAAGAGAATCAGAAAACCTAAGAAACAATTAGGATACAAGAAAACACTGCAAAAGAGAAAATTCTTGTACAAAAGTCGACAAGTCTTACTTCACTATTGAGGATTTCTTCATAGATATCAGGATTTTGTTAGAGCATTCACTGATGAATATGTTGTAGATCCCTTAGATTCCCGAGCTTATTATCAAAGAAGAGCTCTATCACAATGACATAATCATAACCAACCTCTTGAATTTGACAACATACCACAACCTTCCATAGAATATCCTTCACACCCAAGCCATATTCTTCAAAGATCTTGAGAGAATCTCTTTGAAAACGAAGATCAAAATCTTTTAGAGTGCACTTTTCAAAACAACTTTTTAATTTTTGGCTCAACTTCCCCAATAGGATTCTAAAATCCTTTATCATCTTAGAAGCCACAACCAATAAGTTAGGAGCATCCTTGATCATATCATAAGATTACATATCTTATCAGATCAAGATATCATCACCATTGCACTTGTCAAAAACCGTGATCTAAGTTTAGAGGAAATTTTCAAAAACATATGCCTATCTCCACAAGATCTCAACACAACAAACTGAAGGATACAATCCAAAAAGAAAGTCATATTCAGAACACTCACGAAGAAGGAGAAAGCAGTAATCCCATTTTCAGCATAAATCAAAATCCACTTTTCAACAACAACATGGACAATAGAGAAGAAAATCCTTTCCATAATTACAGAGATAAAAATCAAGTGGATAGTGATGAAGAACAAGAAGAGGAACGTCTTAGAGAGGCTGAACAAGATCCAAAATTCGATAAAGCCATTGAAAAGATCTTACAGCGAGATAAGGAAAAATATTTTCGCTATCTAGCCGAACAAGGGGCTAAATTACCTCACGACTTTGACACAGAAAACTTGAAAAACAAACCTGAAGAGACACCCCTTTCAGATCTTAGTGCCTTGACCCAACAAATCAAGACACTTCAAGGACAAGTTAGAGAATTACAAGGGGGAACAACCACAAAGAAATACACTCTGGAGGACATCTGTCCTTATCCTTTTGACATAAGTTTAAACATGATTCCTTTTCCCAAGCATTGTGAAATGCCAAAATTTGATCGCTATAATGGGAAAACGGATCCAATCGATCACGTTAGAGACTTCAGAAACCTGACATTGGAATTCGCTTATGAAGATACTTACTTGATGCGACTATTTCCTAGGAGTATGGGAGTACACTCTATGGAATGGTTATCCAAGATCACACCTCCCGTCAGAACCTTTGAAGAATTGATCAACCTATTCATATCACAATATACTTACAACATACAACATCAGATCACCATGATAGATCTTTGTAAAGTTGCACAAAAACCTGGTGAACCTTTCATTACGTTTCTTCAAAGATGGAGAAGAATGTTTGCCAGATACCCATGTCCTGTCCTGAGAAAGAAAAGATGGTTACTTTCATCAACAGTTTAAATTCAGAAATGAGCTATCACTTGAACTTACATTGTCCCTCTTCTTTTGAGAAAATGATCGAAGATGCCTTAACCATTGAAAATGCTTTGGTCAAAAGAGGCATAATAAAACATGACAAAGAAAATCCTAGCTCATCTAACCATCACAATAATCAGGACAAGTCCAAATTCTGGACTTGCAACAAAAATATGGTGAACGATGGTGTTGTTGACGCGAATCATGCCTCGACCAAACCATTTGTCGTCAATACTCTAAGCACTCGCAACAACAATGTCAATTCAATTGCAAATCATGGAAATAATCCTCCTCTACCGAGGAACAATACAAATCAAAACTCTACTCCCCATCAAGGGATTTCCAACAACCAGGGTTACCAAGGAAACAATAACAATCACAATTCTTTAGGGAACACCTCAAATTCAAATCCGCAAAGATTTTCATTCTTCTCAAATAGAAGAACTTTCACTCCATTGGGTCAATCTGTAGAATCCGCGTTCAAAGAGTTGATGGCCAAAAATGTCATTACTTTACCGCCTCAACGGAATTATGAACCCAGTGTAAAGCCTCCATCATGGAATGAGGCACACTATTGTGATTATCATCGGTGTAAGGGTCATCGTACAAACAACTGCCAAGCCTTGAAGAATGCTATTCAAGACTTGATTGACAATGATATCATCACAATAGAAGGAAATCAACAAACCAACGCAGACCACCAAGCATTTCGCAATCCTTTACCTAATTATCAAAAAGGTGAGTCTTCCAACAAAAAAGTGAATCACATCAATGATGATCATATAATCAACCATCTCTATGCAGACGATGAGCGGGTGAATGTCATAAAAGTCAAAAAGAGGGAGGAATATAGAGAAGTCAACGCAACAACAAGAGCGCAAGCTAAAGTTGTCTTGAAAGGCGCTTCTTCAAAATCCATTGAATCCCCACCTCAACATCAATATGATTTGGTCAATCAACTTCGAAAAACCCCCGCTCAAATTTCTATTTTGGAACTATTAAGGATTTCTCCAGCCCATAAAGAAATTCTTGAAAAAGCCCTCATTGAAACCAATGTATCAACTGAATTGGATGTGAATCAATTTCAAGCCATGGTAGGGCATTTGTCCTCACCCACTTGTCTTTCATTCTCTGATAAAGATGACGTTTCCATAACTCATCCTCATAACTCCTCTTTGTACTTAGAAGTCATGGTTCATAAATTTCGCATCAGACGAGTTCTAATAGATGGAGGTGCTGGTTTGAACATTTGTACCTTGAAGTTGGTCAAAGCCTTAGGATTTTCTGAGGACTCCATTGATTTCAGAAGAAAGATTACCATAAAAGCTTATGATGATGAAGAAAGAGCATCCAAAGGTCTAATCATGCTGCCAATCAGAGTGGGCCCTGTTATAAAGAATACTTTTTGTCAAGTACTGGATCGTGATCTGGCATATAACATCTTGTTGGGTCGTCCTTGGATCCATGAAATGCAAGCTGTCCCATCAACTTACCATCAATGTCTCAAGTTTCCTTATGATGGACAAGAAATCACGATACCTGCTGATAATTCCAACATTCAAACTTGTGCCAACATGAAAGCCAGTCAAGATACTTTGGTCCCTAATAATCGAGAAGCTCATGCTAGTACTTATCTAAAGATTGACACACAAATCAGTCAATTGACCAATAGTTTTGACAAACAGATGAAATTCAAGGATCATGGAGTTGGAGAATACTCTCTTTGTCTTGTCAATTTACCTACATCATCTCGATCACATGGACATCCATCTATTAGAGAACATTAAATATCAGCAACATCAACATCAAAGCAAATTCCAATAGAGCCAATTACAAAATTTAATGGACAATTCATCAAAGAAAAATTCCCCATGGAAAACCCTGAGGATACTGAAATTCTAAATTGGCTCTATAAAGATGAAGATGAAGCAGTTTCTAATGTCAAATTACCCACAAACAAATATGGAAAAGGATATTTAATCATGCAAAAGATGGGTTATGATGAAGGACCTATCGGAAAAAGGAAGGAAGGAGTAGTTGAACCCATTCACCTTCGCGGACTTGCTGCAAAAGAGAAAACTGGATTGGGTTATGATAATCACTCCAAAGAAAAACAACTGCATAGCACTGTCTTCACATTGCAAGAAAGCTCAGATTCACAAGAAGCATGTTTGACAACAGTTCAGAACTTCTTGGAAAATAATTCTGACACAGACTCTATTGAATATGAATGGGACACCATTTATAATAATGAGTTTTGGAGGGACAAAGAAGTGGATGTAATACACCAATATGCCCCAACTCTAATTGAAGGACAAGGTTCAGGGTCCCAACCACAAGAATTTGAACCACAAGTCGATTATGATTCTAGTGATACTGAATCAGATCTAAACGAACAAGACTATCATGAGGACAGTATCATCATTGATCCACCTCATACCTCGGATCCTACAGATCACTCTGTTATGACCTTAACCATAGCCAATTTCACACAACCTGATGATCCAATACCTTTGATTTATCCTGATCTTATTGATTGGGATTCAACCGAACCCATTGACATACCTATGTTTCCAAGTGATGAAGCTATCGTAAACTTCCTTTCCGTAGAGAATACAAATGATTGTTCCACCAGTGATTTTTGACATAGAGTTTTTGATCAGGAGAGTGTCAAGTCTTCTAGCTACAAAAGTAAAAACAAAAAAGAAAGATCTAATGGTGAAAACCAAAATTTGGCAGTATTAGATCAAACAAAAGATAAAATAAAGAGCGTATCAGATGGTGAAAACCTCTTTGAGGCACCAGGTGATGGGACTCTTGACACTCTCCCAGAGCACTACCATGAACGATCGCCTATTCTGATTGAGCCTACAAATGCTGTCGATCTTGAAACTTCTGACAAACCAAGAATTTTACAGTTAGTTGCATCAATGATAGAGCAAGAAATACCAGAGTTTATGGAATTCTTGAAAGCAAACCAAGTCAATTTTGCGTGGTCTTACACTGACATGCCTGGTCTTGATCCTGATCTTATCATGCATCATTTATCTATCAAATCAGGGGCCAAGCCAATAAAATAAAAACTCAGAAAGATGCACCCTCATGTTGCATTATTAGTTAAAGAAGAACTGAGAAAACTTCTTGATGTGGGCTTCATCAGACCAATCGACGGACCATCGACTATCGAGAATGGATCTCCAACATTGTACTTTTATTATCAAACCAGATAAAACTGTCAGAATATGCACAGATTTCAGAGATCTTAATAAAGCATGTCCTAAGGATGACTTCCCATTACCAAATATTGACACCATAGTTGATCTAACAATTGGCCATGCCATGTATTCATTAATGGATGGTTTTTCTGGATATAACCAAATCAAGATTGCACCTGAAGATCAAGAGAAAACAGCTTTCACGTGTCCATGGGGAACTTATTGTTGGAACGTCATGCCTTTCGGTCTGAAGAATGCTGGGGCTACCTACCAAAGAGCCATGACTACAATCTTTCATGACATGATGCATGTCTTAATGGAAGATTATGTGGATGACATATTGGCAAAATCATACACCAGAGAAGGACATCTTGAAGTATTGTCCAAAATATTTACAAGATTAGAAAAATTCAAAGTTCGTCTTAACCCTAAGAAATGTGTTTTTGGGGTCAAATCTAGAAAACTCTTGGGGTACATTGTTTCAAAAAAAGGAATTGAAGTAGATCCAACAAAAGTTCAAGCAATTATGGAAATGCCTCCACCAAAGAACATCAATCAGTTAAGATCACTGCAAGGACGACTTCAATCTATACGGAGGTTCATTGCACAATTGGCTGACAAAAGTTTACCGTTCACACATCTACTGCATAAAAATGTTCCTTTCAAGTGGGATGAAAAATGTGAATTGGCTTTCCAGAAAATCAAAGAATACCTAATGACTCCACCAGTTCTCGTATCACCAAATCCAGACAAACCACTCATCTTATACATTGCTGCAACAGAGACAGCCCTTGGGGCACTACTAGCACAA
>VDFB02369685.1:0-20958 GCA_007258455.2 Sequoia sempervirens | reverse complement strand
AACACTCATGAAGAAGGAGAAAGCAGTAATCCCATTTTCAGCATAAATCAAAATCCACTTTTCGACAACAACATGGACAATAGAGAAGAAAATCCTTTCCATAATTATAGAGATACAAATCAAGTGGATAGTGATGAAGAACAAGAAGAGGAACGTCTTAGAGAGGCTAAACAAGATCCAAAATTCCATAAAGCCATTGAAAAGATCTTGTAGCGAGATAAGGAAAAATATTTTCGCTATCTAGTCGAACAAGGGGCTAAATTACCTCACGACTTTGACACATAAAACTTGAAAAACAAACCTGAAGAGACACCCCTTTCAGATCCTAGTGCCTTGACCCAACAAATCAAGACACTTCAAGGACAAGTTAGAGAATTACAAGGGGGAACAACCACAAAGAAATACACTATGGAGGACATCTGTCCTTATCCCTTCGACAAAAGTTTAAACATGATTCCTTTTCCCAAGCATTGTGAAATGCAAAAATTTGATCGCTATAATGGGAAAATGGATCCAATCGATCACGTTAGAGACTTCAGAAAACTGACATTGGAATTCGCTTACGAAGATACTTACTTGATGTGACTATTTCCTAGGAGTCTGGGAGTACACTCTATGGAATGGTTATCCAAGATCACACCTCTCGTCAGAACCTTTGAAGAATTGATCAACCTATTCATATCACAATATACTTACAACATACAACATCAAATCACCATGATAGATCTTTGTAAAGTTGCACAAAAACCTGGTGAACCTTTCATTACGTTTCTTCAGAGATGGAGAAGAATGTTTGCCAGGTACCCACGTCCTATCCCTGAGAAAGAAAAGATGGTTACTTTCATCAACAATTTAAATTCAGAAATGAGCTATCACTTGAACTTACATTGTCCCTCTTCTTTTGAGAAAATGATCGAAGATGCCTTAACCATTGAAAATGCTTTGGTCAAAAGAGGCATAATAAAACATGACAAAGAAAATCCTAGCTCATCTAACCATCACAATAATTAGGACAAGTCCAAATTTTGGACTCACAACAAAAATATGGTGAACGATGGTGTTGTTGATGCAAATCATGCCTCGACCAAACCATTTGTCCTCAGTACTCTAAGCACTCGTAACAACAATGTCAACTCAATTGCAAATCATGGAAATAATCCTCCTCTACCGAGGAACAATACAAATCAAAACTCTACTCCCCATCAAGGGATTTCCAACAACCAGGGTTATCGAGGAAACAATAACAATCACAATTCTTTAGGGAACACCTCAAATTCAAATCCGCAAAGATTTTCATTCTTCTCGAATAGAAGAACTTTTACTCCATTGGGTCAATCTGTAGAATCCACGTTCAAAGAGTTGATGGCCAAAAATGTCATTACTTTACCACCTCAATGGAATTATGAACCCAGTGTAAAGCCTCCATCATGGAATGAGGCACACTATTGTGATTATCATCGATGTAAGGGTCATCGTACAAACAACTGCCAAGCCTTGAAGAATGCTATTCAAGACTTGATTGACAATGATATCATCACAATAGAAGGAAATGAACAAACCAACGCAGACCACCAAGCATCTCGCAATCCTTTACCTAATTATCAAAAAGGTGAGTCTTCTGACAAAAAAAGTGAATCACATCAATGATGATCATATAATCAACCATCTCTATGCAGACGATGAGCGGGTGAATGTCATAAAAGTCAAATAGAAGGAGGAATATAGAGAAGTCAACACAACAACAAGAGCACAAGCTAAATTTGTCTTGAAAGGTGCTTCTTCAAAATCCATTGAATCCCCACCTCAACATCAATATGATTTGGTCAATCAACTTCGAAAAACCCCCGCTCAAATTTCTATTTTGGAACTATTAAGGATTTCTCCAGCCCATAAAGAAATTCTTGAAAAAGCCCTCATTGAAACCAATGTATCAACTGAATTGGATGTGAATCAATTTCAATCCATGGTAGGGCATTTGTCCTCACCCACTTGTCTTTCATTCTCTGATAAAGATGACATTTCCATAACTCATCCCTATAACTCCTCATTGTACGTAAAAGTCATGATTCATAAGTTTCGCATCAGACGAGTTCTAATAGATGGAGGTGCTGGTTTGAACATTTGTACCTTGAAGTTGGTCAAAGCCTTAGGATTTTCTGAGGACTCCATTGATTTCAGAAGAAAGATTACCATAAAAGCTTATGATGATGAAGAAAGAGCATCCAAAGGTCTAATCATGCTTCCAATCAGAGTGGGCCCTGTTATAAAGAATACTTTTTGTCAAGTACTGGATTGTGATCTAGCATATAACATCTTGTTGGGTCGTCCTTGCATCCATGAAATGCAAGCTGTCCCATCAACTTAGCATCAATGTCTCAAGTTTCCTTATGATGGACAAGAAATCACGATACCTGCTGATAATTCCAACATTCAAACTTGTGCCAACATGAAAGCCAGTCAAGATAGTTTGGTCCCTAATAATCGAGAAGCTCATGCTAGTACTTCTCTAAAGATTGACACACAAATCATTCAATTGACCAATAGTTTTGACAAAAAGATGAAATTCAAGGATCATGGAGTTGGAGAATACTCTCTTTGTCTTGTCAATTTACCTACATCACCTCGATCACATGGATAGCCATCTATCAGATAACATCAAATATCAGCAACGTCAACATCAAAGAAAATGCCAATAGAGCCAATTACAAAATTTAATGGGCAATTCATCAAAGAAAAATTCCCCATGGAAAACTCTGAGGATACTGAAATTCTAAATTGGCTCTATAAAGATGAAGATGAAGCAGTTTCTAATGTCAAATTACCCATAGACAAATATGGAAAAGGATATTTAATCATGCAGAAGATGGGTTATGATGGACCTATCAGAAAAAGGAAGGAAGGAGTAGTTGAACCCATTCACCTCCGTAGACTTGTTGCAAAAGAGAAAACTGGATTGGGTTATGATAATCACTCCAAAGAAAAACAACTGCATAGCACTGTCTTCGCATTGCAAGAAAGATCAGATTCACAAGAAGCATGTTTAACAACAGTTCAGAACTTCTTGGAAAACAATTCTGACACAGACTCTACTGAATATGAATGGGACACCATTTATAATAATTAGTTCTGGAGGGACAAAGAAGTGGATGTAATACACCAATATGCCCCAACTCTAATTGAAGGACAAGGTTCAGGGTCCCAACCACAAGAATTTGAACCACAAATCAATTATGATTCTAGTGATACTGAATCAGATCTAAACGAACAAGACTATCATGAGGACAGTATCATCATTTATCCACCTCATACCTTGGATCCTACAGATCACTCTGTTATGACCTTAACCATAGCCGATTTCACACAACTTGACGATCCAATACCTTTGATTTATCCTGATCTCATTGATTGGGATTCAACCGAACCTATTGACATACCTATGTTTCCAAGTGATGAAGCTATCATAAACTTCCTTTCCGTAGAGGATACAAATGATTGTTCCACCAGCAATTTTTGACATAGAGTTTTTGATCAGGAGAGTGTCAAGTCTCCTAGCTGCAAAAGTAAAAACAAAAAAGAAAGATCTAATGGTGAAAACTAGAATTTGGCAGTATTAGATCAAACAAAAGATAAAATAAAGAGCGTATCAGATGGTGAAAACCTCTTTGAGGCACCAGATGATGGGACTCTTGACACTCTCCCGGAGCACTACCATGAACAATCACCTATTTTTATTGAGCCTACAAATGTTGTCGATCTTGAAACTTCTGACAAACCAAGAATTTTACAATTAGTTGCATCAATGACAGAGCAAGAAATACCAGAGTTCATGGAATTCCTGAAAGCAAACCAAGTCAATTTTGTGTGGTGTTACGCTGACATGCGTGGTCTTGATCTTGATCTTATCATGCATCACTTGTCCATCAAACCAGGGACCAAGCCCGTGAAACAAAAACTCAGAAAGATGCACCCTCATGTTGCATTATTGGTTAAGGAAGAACTAAGAAAACTCCTTGATGTGGCCTTCATAAGACCAATTGACTATGCAAAATGGATTTCTAACATTGTCCCTGTATCTAAGCCAGATAAAACTGTCAGGATATGCACAAATTTCAGAGATCTCAACAGAGTATGTCCCAAGGATGATTTCCCATTACCAAACATTGACACTATAGTTGATCTAACAACTGGCCATGCCATGTATTCATTAATGGATGGTTTTTCTGGATATAACCAAATCAAGATTGCACCTGAAGACTAGGAGAAAATAGCTTTCACATGTCCATGGGGAACTTATTGTTGGAACGTCATGCATTTTGGTCTAAAGAATGCTGGGGCTACCTACCAAAGAGCCATGACTACAATCTTTCATGACATGATGCATGTATTTATGGAAGATTATGTGGATGACATATTGGCAAAATCATACACCAGAGAAGGGCATCTTGAAATATTATCCAAAATATTTGCAAGACTAGAGAAATTCAAAGTTCACCTTAACCCTAAGAAATGTGTTTTTGGGGTCAAATCTGGAAAACTCTTGGGGTACATTGTTTCGGAAAAAGGAATTGAAGTAGATCCAGAAAAGGTAGAAGCAATCATGGAAATTCCTCCACCAAAGAACATCAGTCAGTTAAGATCACTGCAAGGATGACTTCAATCTATACGTAGGTTCATTGCACAATTGGCCGACAAAAGTTTACCTTTCACACATCTACTGCATAAAAATGTTCCTTTCAAATGGGATGACAAATGTGAATTAGCTTTTCAGAAAATCAAAGAATATCTAATGACTCCACCAGTTCTCGTACCACCAAATCCAGACAAATCACTCATCTTATATATTGCTGCAACTGAGACATCTCTGGGGGCACTGTTAGGACAAGAAGACTCTACAGGAAAGGAACATGCAATCTACTACATTAGTAGAACACTAACAAGTCACGAGCTCAATTACACTTCCATTGAAAAGGCTTGCCTAGCAGTAGTTTTTGCTTCACAAAAGTTTTGGCATTACATGCTAACCCATACAATCAATCTGGTTTCAAAAATTGATCCACTCAAGTATTTATTAAGCAAAGCTTCATTGACAGGAAGGTTAGCAAAATGGGTAATGATTATGAGTGAGTTTGATATACATTATGTGGATCGCAAAGTAATCAAAGGATAAGTTATCACCGATCAATTAGCGGAAGCACCATTACAAGCAGATCATCCACTGCACATTGAATTTCCAGATGTTGATGTCTTCACTGCAGAATCGAAACAAACATGGTTTCTATATTTTGATGGTTCTTTCACTCAACATGGATCGGGGGCAGGCATACTTTTCATCACCCCTCAAGGACACACCATTCCTAGATCATATCGGCTAATGTTTCCATGCACCAACAACAAAGATGAATATGAAACATTAATCACTGGACTCAAGATAGCACTGGAATGGAGAATAACAGAATTACAGGTGTATGGTGACTCACAGTTGGTCATTTGTTAGATCAATAATGACTATCAAACCAAAGATGAAAAACTACTACCTTATAAAAAGATGGTGGATGACTTCAAGAAATACTTTGTGGACATCAAATTCACACAAATTCCAAGGCTTGATAATAAAGCAACTGACACTATGGCTACAATCGCATCATTGTTACAGCTCCCAGAAACTCAAAATCGCTATGAATTTCTAGTGGAACAATCATTTACACCTGCCTATGATACACCTGAAAGCCAAATCATTTGTCATTTAGTATGATCCGATTCACCTTGGTACGAAAAAATTTATGCTTATCTCAAAGACGACATCTTACCACCTGATTTATCCCATAACCAAAAACGCAACTTTATCCGCCAATCTGCTCGCTATACCCTCATCGTTGACACCCTTTATCGCTGTGGTCTTGATGGTACTTTACTCTGATGTCTTGAATGTGAGGAATCTAATAAAGCTTTACAAGAAGTTCATGGTGACATCTGTGGTACTCATTCAAGTGGACTGACCTTATCTAAGAAACCGATTAGAATGGGTTACTACTGGCCTACAATGGAGAGGGAATCATTAAATTTTGTGAAAACATGCTCAAAATGTCAGATCCATGGGAATCTCATTCATGCCCCTGCACAAGAATTACAATCGTTCACACCAACCTGGCCATTTTCTCAATGGGGGTTAGATCTAGTGGGCAAGATTCATCCTTCTTCATCAAATGGACATAAATTTATCATCACAGCAACAAAGTATTTTACTAAGTGGATTGAGGAAGTCCCTCTTACTAAAGTTACCAGCAAACAAATATCATCATTCATACTCAACTATATCATTTGTCGGTATGGCATTCCTAACTCTATTATTACGGATAATGGACGTCCGTTCAAAAATCAGGATGTTGATGAACTTTGTGAGAGATTTCACATACAACATAGATACTCAACACCTTACTATCCACAAGGGAATGGCCAAGCAGAGGCCTCAAATAAAACTATATTGAAAATATTGAAAAAGACTGTGAATGAGTAAGGGAAGGATTGGCACGTTCAACTTAATCCTGCTCTATGGGCCTACAGAACCGGCATCTGCACACCAACAAGAGCAACACCATTTGCTCTTGTCTATGGAACATAAGCTATATTACCTTTAGAAGTTGAGATTCCCTCAATCAGAGTATCATTGAAAGGCCTTACAACAAATGATGAATACAGAGTTTCCCGACTCCAAGAACTGGAACTTCTAGATGAAAAGAGACAAAGAGCAGCTGATCATTTGAAAGCTTATCAACAAATGATGTCTCGTAGCTATAACCATAAAGTAAAGCCACATACCTTCCAGGTGGGTGATCTTGTTCTGAAAGAGAATCCATGCAATCAACAAGATAGAGAGAAGAAAGGAAAGTTCAAACCAAATTGGCTAGGTCCTTATGTGGTTATCGCAGTTTATGGTTTAGGAGCATACAAGTTATCAATTCTAGAAGGGGACTTGTTTGACGAGCCTATCAACAAAATGCACCTGAAAAAGTATTATGTCTAAGGCGATTATCAAAATCCAAGAAATATCAAAAAAATCAGAAAAAGTCCTGAAGAAATATCAAAAAAAAAAAGAAAGGTCATAGGGTGAAAGCCTGGCAAACAGGCAATCTATTGACAAGAAAAATGCAATAAAAACAAATAGTGAAAATCTAGCAAACAGACGCTATTTGGAAGCTCTCCATCTATTAGTTCATGTTCTGCATTTAACTTTTCAGCCTTCATTTTCATGCATCTTTTTTTCATCATCTTAGGGTCATACCAGCACCATGCTATCATCATTTGCCTCAAGTGATAACATCGTATCATGGCTTGATTATTGTACATGTTCATTTTCAACAAGTTATGTTGATACCAAGGGAAAACATGGGGCATACTAGGGGCAATCAACTTTCAACAGTGAGACAATGACATCAAAGCCAACCACGCAAAACAAAACAACCAAATCAAACCAAAGCATCCAATCATTGATCCATATCACAGTGGCTTTCAATTGCGTAGCTTACCATGACTCATATCTGGATGATCTCTAATCTGACTAATATTTGGAATCACAGTGTTTCATTTTTGAATAATGGTTGTTTATTTTTTGATATCATTTCTCCGGAGCACACTCAATGATGTACTGAACTAGAGTGGCAAGGAAAGAGGATGCTTTTTCTTTGTCTGTTGTCTAGAGTTAATCATTTATCTGTTGCAAATATGTCGCGAGACATGATTTTCCAAAGATTATTATTGATGATAGTTCCAAATTTGCATCAGATGGTGGTTAGTCTTTGTTTGTTTACGCAAGTAATGCTCAGGTCATCTCGGTTCAATCATACCTAGATGCTTGTGTTCACTTGCTATATCAAAAATTATGAAAGTTGTACTTAGGTCATCATTGGTGCTAATTTCCCCTCTGATGGTTGTACATACTTCCAACATTTTCAAACTCTCTATTATGATTTAAACAGGCTCACTAAAAGGCTCAACAAAATGGTCGGTTTCATTTAGTTGCATTTCATTTTAGGTCATTGTAGATAATTGCATATGGGATTTGCGTCGAGAGTTTTTGAACGATCAACCGCTATCATATTTCTTTGGACTATTTGTGGAGGACAATGCAAAAATTTGTAGCATTACCATCTTATCATTGCATTTTCATTATCATCTCATCATTGCATTACCATCTTATCATTGCATTTTCATTATCATCTCATCATCTTCTCATGGCATTATCATTATCATTTATTTTCATTTCATACTAGCTTCACATCTTTATCATTTCATATCATTTTCATATCATTTTATCATCATTGCATTTTCATCATCATTTCATATTAGTTTCATTTCTTCATTATTGCATCCATTATCATTTTATCATTTCATATTGGTTGCATTTTCCATTTCATCAACATTCCAGGTGCATTTCATTTTTCTTTATCATTTCATATTTGTCTTTATTTCATCCATTTCCATATCATTTTCTTTCCATTTCATCTCATTAGCCATTCATTATCACTTCATTATCATTATCATTTAACATTTTTTGCTTGATATCATTATCTTTCTATCAGTTCATTATTATCATCTTAACGACACATTACCATTATTTCACTTTGCATTATCATTATCATTTTAATCATCGCATTTATCATTATCACTCATGGTAGTTTCATATACACTTTATTACCATTATAATCATTTCATTTATTCATTTATCATTCATTCTCATTAGCACTTCATTCATTATCATTATAGTCATTTCATTTCATTCACTTATCATTCATTCCCTCCATTTATTATTTATTATCTTGTCATTTTTTTTTTATTATTTCATTATCATTACCATTTATTGCATCCTCATTCATCTCATATTCACCGCATTTCACTTATTTTTCATTACATCATTATCATTCATTCCATTATCATTATCATATCATATCATTTCATCTCATTATCACTTAACATTTCATATCATATCATTTCATCTCATTATCATCTAACATTTCATATCATATCATTTAATATTCCATTCATTTTAAGTACATTATAATTTAACATCCCATTCCATACCATTTCATTTATCATTTTATCACTTCATATCATTTCATTCCATTATAATCTCATTTATCATTTCATTTATTCATTCATTCTAATTACAAATCATTATCTTTCATCATATATCATTTTATTATACATCACTATTTATTCATCTCAATTTCATATCATCTCATAACATTTTATCCACTCATATCATTTCACATCCCATCATATAATAATGCATATCATAAACACAATATTCATTTTTTTTGAAAATCCAAATAAAATAAAAACATTGCATATACACCTCATAAATCGTTCACCTGCATGACATCATTAGTACATATCATCAGATAATCATAATCATAATAAAACATCATAATCAAACCATCCTGCTTATCATGTTAGTCATCAAATCATTTACATGCATAACAAAATCCGTCACATATAGACATAAATGCATATCATATCATCGCATCATAAATCCACATCATATCAACATCAAAATGATCATCGCCGCTGCATATTATCGCTCATAAAAAATGATACAAATGTTTAAATGTCCAAAGAAACTACAATGTCCAATACATCAAATATGATTAGAAATGGCATATACATGCTTCAAAAATAATATCATAAAGTCTAGCTGGTAGATGCTCCTGATGGTGCTGGTCTGCCACTGGTGCCTGCATCTGGATCCTGTCGTGGCCCTGTCACTCCCCTGCTCTGGGTATGTGTCTGTGATCTGCTCCTCGTCCTACTATGGGATCGTGGGTATGGCTCTTTGCGCTCTGGAGGACACAACTCCTTGTACCTAACCCTGTAGTACTCGGCCTCCCTAGCCATCTCCATGCCCTCTGCAATGGCCTCCCGCAATGATGCACTCTCTACAGTGCCCATCAGTCTCTGAGCCATACCCTCAGCCTCTACTACCCATCGCCTAAATGCTTCCCTCTCTGTGATCACCTGGGCTAACTGTGGGTCTAGGGCAGGTGCCTGTGCCTGTACCTGTGCCTGTGTGAGCTATGCCTATAGCTGCACAATTAAAGCTTGCGCCTGTGACAACTGACTCTGTAGCTGACCCTGTTGCTGCTGCAATGTCTGCACCTGAGCCTGCAGTGTGGCTATCTATCCCTGCTGCGAGGAGGATGCCATCCGGATCACTGTCCATATCCCTATCCCTGTCCTTCACTGTCGCATAATCTGCACACCCCTCAGGATATCCCGCCCCAATCTCCCTAGTACATGTCACCCCACCCCGCCATCGTCTCCATCATCATCATCATCTGAGCCCTCCTCTCCACTCTCCACCTCCTCTCCTCCAACTACTCCCTGCTCACTTCTAGCCACATCCTCTTGTCCACTTGCTCCAGGCTATGGTACTACCAAAATTGGTGCTGGCTCATCAGGACTGGTAAATCATGGAAACGGATGTGTGTGGAAATAGGCAGCATACTCATCGAACATCCCAGCAACCACAATGTCTCATCTGTCCACCCATACCTCAGGTGCTAATGCCATAAACTCTGTATATGTGGCCTAGAAATAAATACATGGTCCCCATCCAGCCTCATCTCTGCTCCGAGCATAGTGTGCAACCCCCTGCGGCATCCTCTGAGTGAACCCAAACTGCCTCTGCACCCACAATGCCAGAAGTCTCTCTAAAATGAAGGGAGTCCTCCCTATCAAGAACCACAGAATACATAGGGTATCTCTATATCATCAATAGCCCATGGCTCACAATCTAGATATGGTTGCCATATGATCGTATCTATATCGTCCAGAAGTCATCTCCAATAATCTACCTTGCCCAGCTTGGGCTAGGTAAGGAACATAGCATACATATAGATATATGACCTGCTTGGTGGCCTCACTCTGGGGCATGTCAGCCTCGTCACAGCAAAATGCACCCACACCCAAATCTGTAGCAATGTAACCCCACAAGATAAACTGGAAGATCCTCTGTAGACCACCTGGTGCAAATCATGATAGAGATGAGCTAACATGCAGCTCCCCTATGCATATCTCCTCGACTGTAGTAGCATCTGCTCCAAAATCCTGCCCCAACCCACTGACAACCCCTTTTCCCGGTGATCCAGACAAAAGAGGCTCTGATAAATGCACCCAACACTGCTGGCAAGGCTGGATATCCGTGAAAGTCTTCCCACGGTACCCAGTACCTGGCTATCTGTGCGTCTTCGTATACTCTCCTCAATGCATCTGTTCCCCCCAGCTCCTTGTGATCCTAATACACAAGGGCTCCAATAACCAGAATACCTAGGATCCTGTATATGTCCTCGAGAGTCACTGTCACCTCACCGGTCGGCATGTGAAAGGTGTTGTGCTCCGAGTGCCATCTCTCTGCAAGTGCTGTCAGCAATCCTCTGTTGACCCTAATCGGCGACATCGCCAACAAGGGTCTCAAACCACAAGCATCAATCAATGCTCGATCAGCAGGTGTCAACTCAGGGATTTTATCCCATCCTGCTGAATGTCGCTCTCTAATCTGGAGGTTTTTGAACACCTCCTATTTTTCATCACAAAGATCATCCATCAGAATCATATCACATATTGAAACAAAATCAAATCAGACTCATCTCTATCAGTGACCTGTATCAGTGAACTATATCAGACCCATATCAATGACTCATATCAATGCATCAAATCAATGACCCATATCACACAACCGGTCCTATCAATCAAATCAAATCAAATCAAATCAACTCTATATCAAATATGTCTTGCAATCAATCACTATTTGTTTTCTATTGCAGAAAGAAAATTTATCAAAGCCGTCTCACTCATTTACTCTTTGTTTTTCATTCATGGGAAGCAAAGTTATCAATCTACTATTTGTTTTCTATCCTAGGAAGCAAAGTTATCAATCAATCATTTGATTTTCCTATCATCTCTATCCATATCAACATGACGACACGACAATTTACCTATCTATTGACTAAGGAAGCAATACAAATCATCATTCTCATCGGAACATTCATTTTGTCTATTTTACTGGATGCGCTGTTCTTTTTACGGAATGCGCTCAATCGCATATATGCCACCTCACTCATCATATGCACCACTATTTTTGTTGTATGCGTGCTTTCCTATATTTGCGTCTGTTTTCCCTATATGCGCTCTACCCCTAAAATTTTTGAATCTTTCCTATATGCGCGTTAGTTTCTACAGGATGCGCTAAACTGGTTTTTCTACAATATGTTAAATCTATGCCCTATGGGCATTTGTTTCTACCCTAAGCGTGCCTATTTTTTCGAAAGCACCTAAACTTTTCTATATGCGCGCAAACGTAATTGTAAAATCTAAATCCGCGACAAAACATGAAAATTTTGATCCAAATGAAAAAAATCGAAAGCATAAGAGGATAGATCGACTCATCGGTGGTCCATACACAACTGGCCTTTGATATCTGCGTGATCTCTCAAATCGATGGTGATGATACAGAATCTCCATGTTGCGATGTCACTCTCACAGCTACAATTTTCACCAAAGTCAAAAGTGCAAATGACTTGTCTTTTTCAACCTTTTTACCTTTTAAAGGTCAAACATGGGTCAAATTGAACTTTATTTTTAGAATGGGCATTCTTTCTCATCATTCATCATGAGTTAAATCACTTCCTCTCATCTATAATTTACCTCTCGAGGGGGCATCATCAATAGAAATATAGAAAACACATCAGGGGAAAATTTTTTATTTTCTTTGAAGCAATGTGTTTTACACATCACTTCAAAGAGGGGCAAAATGTATACGTCTAAAAATGGTCATGATTAAGCTTGTTAATTAATTAAATATCATTTATTTAATTAATTTCTCTAATGTCATCTACATATAAATAGATTTAATTATTTATTTATATCGTTCATCTTCTAAATTCTTCTACCTTAAATTAAATAAATAATTTTATTTAATTACTAACATTTCCATCTCTCCGCTTAATTAAATTAAATAAATTTTTATAATTTATTTATATTTAATTATCATTCTATTCTAAAGTTGGAATATTTTGAATATTTAAATAATGGAATATCTTCTTCATCTCATCTTTTATCTTTCACTTGATTAAATTAAATAAATTTTTATAATTTATTTATATTTAATTATCATTTGGTTCTAAAAGTTCAAATATTTTGAATAATTGAATAATGGAATATTCTTCATCCTCAAATTAAATATTAAATATTTTATTTAATATTTTCCACCTCACCCTAATTTCATTTTTAAACATAATTAAATATAATTTATTTAATTATGTGGGTTTCCATTTTTCATCTCCACTTCTAAATTAAATAAATTTAATTTATTTAATTTCTAACTCATGCTAACTCGCCCTTCCAAATTCTATCTCATCCTTCGAAATGGAAGTTTCCCTTCGAAACTCAATGACGAAATTGAAAGAAAAAGGGAAACCTTCCATCCTTCTCTTCCACTTTCGAAGATCTCCCGTCGTCCATTCGAACAAGCTTAATCCGGACCGTCGATCGATTCAACCAATCAAATCCGTTCAAAAACTCTATAAATTCCGGCGCAAATCCAAGCTTTTGGTTACACTACGCATAATCGTTCACATTCGTACACTTCGTATACTCATTTACATAGCCATATTTTCACCAGCATTTTTCATGCATAGTAGTTTTAATATCACAACAATATCTTTCATTTTAGCATAGCTCTTTTGCATTTTGCATATTATGCATCTTAAAATCTCATTCTTTAGCTATCATTTTGTTGAGCTTAATATGCTGATCTGAGAGCCATTCGGAAACAACAAAACATTGAAGATAGAGGAAGATAAGACGGTTTCAGGAAGCTGCTGTTACGGTTTGCACAATTCTATTTTCTTTTCGGCCTTTCAATTTAAAGTCTTATTAATATGTGTTTGATTTTTATTTAAATTGATCCAATATTTCATACACACAATAGTATCCTCAACTTCCTCTCATTCCTCGTTCTTTTCCCCTATCTAGTGTCCTAGTGGGTAGAGAAGCATTGGAAGCTAGAAAGTGAGTGGTACCCATTTAAGTGCTTTTTCTTTGGCAATATCCATGTACCTCTGTTTTCTTTCAAGCATGCATATAAGATTATAAACAGAGCGAGGCTATTTTCTTTACAACTCAATGGTTAAGTTGTCCAACCTTTCTTGCACAAATGAATAGCAATGATGGATGAGTCCTATAGTCAGTCTTTCCATTCTGTCATAGTCTTTGATCCTCAAATTCACAATTTTTCTACCCACACCTTTGTACTACAGGAGTGATGTCCATTCCTCTATGATCACATAGGGGTTTTTGGATTCCTTTCTAATTGGAAGGGTAATTTAATTCTTCCTTTCAACATATTCTTGCATAATCACTCCCCTCTGTCTTTCATTCTTGAAGTATGATGCTAGTGCCCTAACTTGTAGAGTAGCTACAAACATTAATGGGTTCCAATTTGTATCATCTGGCACAACATAATTATGCAAATAAAATTCACATAATTGGTCTTGTTCATCAAATGTGGCATAAACAAAGATATTGAGAAAATCAAATTTCCTACTCATTGCAACTGGTAGATTACTAATCAATCTACTAAACTAATAACTCAAGATTTTTTCCTATAAGAATAAAGCATATGTCCTAGCAGGAGGTTTGCAACTAAGAATCTAAGCATACTTATCTACTACTTCTCCAAGATTGACTATTAACTTTTTCAACTCAATGTCTTTACTCTCCAGAACTTTGGTGTGCTCTAAAACCATTGTTTATTTTTCTTTCTTCCAATTTTCCTTATGTTGAGAGAATTCTTGAGTAACTTTTCATCTAAGTTGGTAACCTAGAGACATGGTTGTATGATCTGGCTGGAGTTTTTGCAGTAGGGGGTCTTCTATTCTTAGCTGGAAGCTCTTTGTTTCCTACTTTTACCATTACAAGTTTGCAAGCAAGTCTAATTTAGACCCATGCCCATAAGTATGCAATTTATCCTCCAACTCTCAAATTTTCATTTCTCTCTCCTTGTCCCTTTGTTCATAAGTTTTTACCAGCTCTTCTAATTATTTAATCCTTTCTAGTGCTTCTTGCAATTCCTTCCTTACATTTCTTTCCTCTAAAAATAGACCCTCATCTTTCTCCAAAAAATGTTCATCACCACCCCTAGTGTACTCATAACCCTCACTGTTAGGGCTAGATGGGGTTCTTTTCCTAATTTTGTTTGCAACAAAATTAACCTCTGAATTTGATTCAAAGGTGGTGGATATGTACCATTTTTTTTGTGGGAACATGCATAGTTTTACAAACATTATCCTTTAATTTTGAATTAGTTCCTACTATAACAATGTCTTCTTATTTCTTCTTAACACTATCCCTCACATCACCTTTCCTTTTCAGGTGGTGTGAATGCCTTGGTTGGGTGGACTTATTTTTTCGCACCTTTGAAGGTGTAGAAGAACCATGTCTCTTCTTTTTGGTTTTTGGTTTTTTAGATCAAGTGGGGTTTCATGGACCTCTTTTGTTGTAGATTGGTCAAATGTTGCATGTGGTTATCTTTTCACACTTTTCTCTTCTGGTTCTCCCCTGCTATGGGTAGGTGAAGCAGTAGGTGACTCTAGGTTTTCTGGGACTACTGGTCCCTCAAGAATATTGTTAATGTGTTCACAAATAAAAAAGATCTCCCAGAAAACATGTGGGTACTAAATCCTAATGCTTCTCTTTACTAACAAGGTAACCAAATAATAATGCATGATAGAGTTGAATTATTTATTTTCCTTTGATACTCAAACCCCATTCTCTTTAACAGATTATAGAGGTAGTTAGGTACATTAACCAGTTTTTTATGATGGAGGCGACTGAAAAAATTAAAATGTATTATATATAAGGGATTTCCTACCATCACAAGTAATATATTTAACAATGTAAGAGGCACAAGAATTCCATACCCATGGAAGTGACAACCTCTTGGTGCATTGTGATGATGAGTCAAGGTTTTCTCCAAGCTCCCTGAACTAGTCCCTAATAGCTACTGCATTTGCTCTGACAGGGAATTCATCTCCTCTTGGTAGACTAGATACCTCTGCAATTGCAACCTCTAAATCGTCCACCCTCAATCCTCTGATGGTGGCTTCATCATGTTGGAGTGTTGTTGCAAACTGGCTTGTCATGTCTTCATTTTATTCTGTGAGCTTCAAGAAGTAATCTAACCACCTTGCTCTTGTGAAAATGGGCAAGACTAATCTATCCTCCAATATTTGTTGGTGTGCAAATGGATCCCTCCTAACAATATCACCTCCCATGATGGGATAAACTTACTCTGATCTACTCAAACTCTGGAAATTTTAGCTCACAATTCAAATTCACCAACCTACCAACTCGTTATATTTGCAATACTTGCATGCACTTCAAATATAACTTCAAATTCTATGTGTTCTTCCTTTGTTTTAGCTGGTTTAGCTTAAGTTGGCTTAGAAATTGGCTTGGAATTAGGGGACATATGACAATAAGGTTCCATAAAAGGAAAAAAGGGGTTGTGTGTTTGTTTTTGTGCTTGTGTCTTTTGGTGGCAAAATTTTGAAAACCCTGAAATAATATACTATCTCCCCCCAACTAAAATCTTGAAGTGACCTCACTTCAATGTACTTGATAAGGCGAAAGGAATGGTTATAGTTTATGGAAATAATATTAATGGTTGTAAAGCATGTATAATAAAATGTGAGGATGTATTGAAACCATTGAAAATCTATGTTAATTATGGAAAATTAGTATGTGTACTTCTTGAGATGAACTTAACTTTGCACATGTGAAGCTTATGTAAAACTATCCACAACTTGATTTTGATTTGATGTTGCATAATTTCTATAGGTGATGAAGGAGATGACATGTTGACATGTGTGAAATAAAGGCTACAAAATGTACAGTTCATGGAAGATGAAGCGATTGTTCAAATGCATGAAAATTGAGGTAGGAGATGTGGAATGCATATATTGATATAATAGGCTTGTTGCTACATGTGAAAAAAAAAGTGGAATGAATGTGTATGGTACATAATTAAGGTGGCATAAATTTTTGAATTTCTTGATAGGTAATTGCTGCAGGTACCTTCAATAACATGTGTCGATTTGAACTAGTGCACCTTTTACTCATAATGCTACAGGTCCCTACTACATCATGGAGTGATCTTGAAAAATATTGTTGATTGTGTCACCCATGTATTGTGTACATGTGAATTTGGATAAGAAATTATACCTAAGTGCTCTTAGGAGGTGAGTTGTGTAACTCATCTGTTGAGTCACTATGAGAAACAAAAGTATTTTCTGTTGAGTTGTCATCTTGTGGTAGTATGTCTATATCAAAACCACTTGTTGGACCATATTGATGCATTAGAGAAAGAAGGAAACCATCTTTCTATGTTGGCTTCTTGTATATTTCAGTCTGTGGCTATTGACTAACAGTGAAAATCTAACTGCATCTTTGGTCTGCAATTTAACTACTCCATTGGGAAAAACTTGATGTATTTCATATGGTCCCAACCATCTAGTTTATAGCTTCCCCTTATAATCTTTATATCTAGAATCATATAATAAAGCCTAGTCACCCACATTGAAATCTCTAGTCTTTATAAACTGATCATGCCATTTAGTCCTCTACTTTTGGATTATCTCTCTATGATGCATAGCTTCCATTAATAATTTCATCTAACCCATTCAAATTGTGTAGCCTCTCCTTTTGTGCTATTGTGAAGTCCATATCTAGTTCAACTGATATTCTAGAAGTGTCTTGTATTCAAACTCAATTGGAAAACTATTGTTTTACCATACACCAACTCAATGTGTGAAACTTATAGTTGTTTTCCATGTTGTCCTATAGACCCATATTGCCTCAGGTAATCTAGATGCCTAGTCATTTATGTGAATCTACACTATTTTGGTCAGAATATTCTCAATCTCTCTATTTGTAAACTCCACCTACCCATTGGCTTGGAGGTGATAAGGTGTTGATTTTCTATGCTTGATTTCATATTCCTTAACTAATTGAGAAACAAGCTCTAAAGTGAACTGGGGACCTTGATCAATCACAATCTCTCTAGGCACTCCATACCTAGTAAAGATGTATTCATATATAAATTTAGTTACATTCCCATCTCTAGAAAATTGTAATGCCTTAACTTCAACCCATTTTGGCAGATAATTTGTACAAACTAAAATATATTCCTTGTTATTGGATGTTGGTGAAATTGGGCCTATAAAGTCTAGCCTCCATTTATCAAATGGTGCTAGTGCCAACTATGGCTACAAAGGAATCTCATTTATCCTTGTTGGCTTACCCATTTTTTGACATCTACCATAGTTGCTTGTATACTTTACTGAATCCTCATGAAGAGTTAGCCAATAGTAGCCAGTTGTTAGGATCTTGAGTGCAGTCATTTTGGGTGCAAAGTGAACCCCACAGGTCTCATCATGGTAAGATTTTAGGATGTCAAAAACCTCATCTTCTCTTATACATCTCCTTGTTATATTATTTGGTATTGTGTAGAATAAATAACCAACTACCCAAGAATATGGAATGATTTTATGCACCAACTATCTCTTTTCTCTAGGAGAGAAGTGTGATGGTATTTGTCTTGCCACTAAGTGATATGCAATATCAACAAACTAAGGTGTCTTTATATTGAGAGAGAAAAATGCTCATCTGGAAAATAATCATCCATAACACCTTCTTCTAGCTATGTTGGTAATCTAGATAGAAAATATTCCACCACATTAGCCTTCCCAGGCTTATCAACTATTGTTATATCAAATTCCTATAGTAAGAATAACCATCTGACTAGTCTACCTCTAACCATAGGTTTATTCATTAAATATATGATTGGAGTATGATCAGTGTGGATAAAGACTGGGTACCCTGTGATATAGTGTCGAAACTTGTTGATTTCATAGACAACTACCAAAATTTATTTCTCTATAATTGTATAGTTGAGTTCTAATCCTTGTAATTATTTTTTGATGTAATAAATAGCATACTCCTTATTACCTTCCTTTTGAACCAATATTGCCCCTATAAAAAAGTTAGAAACATCAATGTGTATATGGAAATGAAATGTCCAATTAGGTCCTCTCAAGATAGGTTCTTTTGTCAAGGATTTCTTAAGTGATTCAAAAGAGTGCTGACATTCTATGGTCCATTAAAATTCTATATCCTTGGTGAGTAAAACAAATAGAGGTGTTGTAATTTTGTTGAAGTCCTTAATGAACCTTCTATAGTAGCCCACATGTCCTAAAAATCTCCTCACTTCTCTTTGTTTCTATGGCATAGGAAATGTGGAGATTATCTCAATCTTGTCGAGATCCTCCTAAATTCCTTCACTTGATATAAAATGTCCTATAACAATCCCTTGGGTCATCATCATGAAAAATTTCTCATGACTCAAGGATAAATTTTGTTTTTGACACCTTTTAAAAACCTTCTCTAGATTGTGATAGTGCTATCAGGATTCAACTGTGTAGTTATATGAGTCAAACTCATTGACCCATGTTTCATGATTCAACCTACTCATGAAACATGGGTAAATGAGTTTGACTTGTATAACTACATGGTTTAATCCTAATAGCAATATCACACTTTGACACTATGTGGAAATTACCTCCTACTTCTCTAGATTGTTGAGTACTTCTTCATATGTTTCCCCATAGGTGGTGAGATCATTCATGTAGATTTCCATGGAGTCATGAGCATAATATGAGAAAATACTTAGCACTACCCTTTGGAAAGTGGCTGGAGAATTACATAGTCCAAAGGGAAGAAAAAAATAGGCATATGTTCCCCAAGGGCATGCAAATATGGTTTTATCTTGGTCCTCTAGAGCTATCTTTATTTGGTTATAGCCACTAAATCCATCTAGAAAGAAGTACTTTTTACCTACTAAGGAATCAAGCACTTTGTCAATGAAAGGTAGTGGAAAGTGGTCCTTTCTAGTGGCTATGTTTAGTTATCTATAGTCCAAACATACTCTCCATTTTTCTCCTTTCTTAGGGACAATAACTAAAGGTGACACCCATTGACTGTCAGAAATAAGGTAAATGAAGCTTGCATCAAGTAACTTTTCTAGCTCAGTTTAAACTATTTCTCTTAAGGTAGGACTCATCCTTCTTCGAGGTTGCCTAATTTGTTTGAAACCATAATTTATGTAGATCCTATGCATGCACTAGTCTAGATCAATCCACTTCATGTCATGTTATTCCCATGTAAAGTTTGTTACATGTGCCTACAACATAGTGTTTAGGGAATTCTGTTGTTCCTCAGTTAATTCATTGTTAACATTCAACATTTTACTTGGCATGATTTCTAATGTTTTGGATGTTGATTTTAGATATGAAAGGTCAAGTCCACTAATTTTTGGGACACATTGTTGTGGTAATAGAGAATGGAAAATATGGAATACTTATTTTGATGAATTTATAGGTATAATATTTTGTAGTGGATCCTGTAAACATGAAAGCCAGTCTTGTTGTTGTGGGTCCCTCATTGGATGTCTTGGAAATGGAAGTTGTTCTATCCCCCCTTGTCCTTTTGGTAAAGGTACTTGAGTAATTTACACGAACCTTGTAGATTTTTTTGAAGGGTAATTGAGACACATCCCCTGACCCAATAAGGTTAAGTGCATCCATGCAATCATCATTGATTCCCCTTAAAAACACCAACTTTAGGGATTCTTCCAAGAGTATATTCTATGGTTTCTTCTTCAAGCAGAAGTGGAACCTCTCTACATAATCCTCAAATGGTTCATCCTCTTTCTGAGGCATTCTAAAAATGTCACCCCTTCTATCAACTCCTCTACAATAGTCTTGGTATTTTTCCAACAACTTTGTTTTCATAGTGTTCCAATCTAGAAAAACATCTCTGCCCAGTCCCATAAATCATCTCATGGTAGCA
>VDFB02369684.1:30766-48636 GCA_007258455.2 Sequoia sempervirens | reverse complement strand
AACAAAACCCATGTGTCATATTTTTCCAGAAAATACTTTTTAACAGTTGGCTATTTTTAGGGGTTTTCAAAAGTTGTCTGAACATATCTATGTTTACAGTCAACAATCGAGTTTTTCATAATATAGTACTCTCAAGTTGAAATCAAGACCAAAATGGTCCTACTTTATGAATTTATGAGAACACTCAACACAAACATGCATCAAGTAAAGCCCATAGTCAAGTTGGACGCCTTGGAAGGTGTTAATGACATAATCGTTCAATGGATAGCCAAATGCGGAAGGTAGTCATTCCAAACATAGAGCCACCACTAGTTACTATCACATTACCTTCCAAATTCCATGTCAACAAGGCTGGATGACGTAGCTACAAAGAAGATCGAATATCAAAAGTAGTTTGCAAGAGGTAGAAAAAGTCAACGCTTGGTTAGAAGAACTATTGATTGGAGATGGTGAGGTGTAAAGCACCCACAAAGGACGTCCTACCCTCCATAATAGCATTAATGGTGACTAAAGTTAACATGATACCCCTTTCAAAGTTAACTCCATGTCCCACAGATCATGCATGTCAGATCCCACTAATTGTGGACATCTATTTTTGACTTCCACAGATTATGGATCTCACATCTCCACTAATGGTGGATGTCTTTTTTGAAGGCACATTTTGTAATTAAAGTTCACCTTTAGTTTAGTTTCAGTCAACTGAAGTAGTTTTCCAGTTGACTCGTTGTTTAGTTTCAGTTAACTGAAGTAGATTTCCAGTTAACTATTTGCTCACCTACTTTTAGACATAGGAATAAATCTTGTTGATTGGCAAGAACTAATTGTTAACTCATGGAGATTTTAGGGTTGCCTACTCCTTTGAGTTTTATAAATAAAATCCTTGGGCTCATTATTTGTTAACCTTTATTTACTACACAAAATTGTTGCGCCATTGTTACCAACAAGTTTGAAAGTGATTTTTTGTTCACTCTTAGATGAGAGTTAATTGGTTTGGCGAGCAATTGTGCATGATTTCGTGCCTTTGCATGTCCCAATTCTTTGTAACTCGTTGAGGAAATTTGAAGAAGAAAATCAGAAAGTGCATGCATTTTGATCCAAATATTTGAGTTCTTTCAAGGTTTTGTTATTATAACTTGTTTCTTCAATCTCCTCCTTGGACAGGGGTTCCTCATATATTTTTTTGTTAACAGTTATCGTTTAATGTTGTTTAACGAATTGTCTTTCAGCCTACACTTTGGATAGGTGTCGTCACCTCATCAGGAATCTTGTTAGCCAAGGCATAGTACTTTGTTGTTTCTAGTAAGTTGTTTCCCATCTTATACCTCGGACAGGGGTTCCTCCTCCTTGGCAAGTCTGAGATCTATTGTACCGTAAAGAGTGTTTGCTTGCATAAGGGTGCAGGAGCACCTTTAGCAATTTTGGTTTGATTATGCAATTTGGTGTCTAGGTTCGGTGTGTGTCATTTCATGATGAAAATAAGGTCTAAGAGACTAATTTTGATGTAATTAAGTGTCATATAGGGTCTTAGTGGTGTCATGTTCAAAGTTGTCAATAATGTTGTAAAAATCTTAAAGGGTTGCATTAGCAAATTGTGTCATTTTGTAAGGTAGGTGAAGTTGAACGGTCACCCCATTCAAAATTCAGTTGGGGACCATTGGTTTTGGATGTGAACATGTTTAAAAGGCCTCAATCATCTTTGAGGCAAGGTTGTTGATACAGTTTTTGGAGAATAAGACATTGTTACTCTGTTTTGGTGTGAATTTTATGTGTTTCCTTGCATTTCCAAATTTTGTACGGCCCCGTACATCAAGATAATGGTGTAAAATCAATGTGAAGTGTTGGGGCTCTGTGTTAGCTTTCATTTGAAACAAGTTTGGGTGTTTTTCATTTAGTTTTAAGGGAGAACTAATCAAATTTCTGAAGGTTGCTTTGTTTGCTAGGGTTTCTAGGGTTTGGTGAGAAAATCATGTTAAAATAGGCCATCCACCGTAGGAAATTTTTGTAGTTTTGTGGAATGGACCTTTTAGGAGTACCCTTTCAGATTTTCATAGTTGTAGAGCAGGGTGATGGTGTTAGGAGAGGTTTAGCACATGCCCTAGTCTAGCAATTCCATGTGCTAGGCTTGGATTTGAAGGATATTGTTTAGGACAACAGATTTCTGAAGAGTTTTGATGAAATCAATTGTGGAATCAGGCCCTATGTGACTGGTAGAATATGTTGATGAAGAGTTTCAGAGTTTGGAAGGTGGTTTGTCAGTACTTCCTTTGAAAAAGAGGCCTAATTTGGCCTAGTTTTAGTGTTGCAGGGCAGATTTGAATGAAATGTTTCAAAACAACTCATGGGTTTAGTCTAATATATTGAAGGACAAGTAAATGGGTGTTTGAATGTGTATGGGTTAAGTCCCTTGGTGAACTTCTCTAAAAGATATAAGCAGATAAGTGAGTTTATTGACCTACAAGCAAGTAGGCTAGTTATTGAAGGAACTAACCCTTGAAGGGTTTTGCAGACTTGAAGGCCAATTGATTTTGATTTGTTTAAGCCTAAATCACCTTGCTCTGCATCAGGTGGTATCAAAGCTTGGGCTAAGATCATTTGGAAGAAGATTGGAATTTGGAAGAAGAGAAGTTCTAAGGCAAAGCATAGGAGATGCCTCCAAAAGGTGGATCAATTGTTGTTGCTAGGGAGTTAAGAGCCCTAAGAGAGTCTCAAGAAGCCATGGCAACCAGGATGGAAGCAATAGAGAAAATAGACAAGAGAGATTAGGGTCTTGTAGAGGAGAGTGACCCTGAAGATGAGGAAGAGGGTGAAGATGAGCACCTCCTAGGAGGATCCCAAGAGCAGATGGATCTAGAAGAGAGGAAGTTTCTATAAGTGCTTAAGGCCGTGAGAGGAGAGGTACAAGATGTGAAGATGGAGCTACCTATGTATGGTGGAAAAATAGATGTTGAAGAAGTGATTGAGTGGATAGATGCCTTAGACAACTATTTTGAATTCAAGGAGGTGGCTGAAGACAAGAAGGTCAAGTTCTCCAAAACAAAATTGAAGGGACCAACATTAACATGGTGGAATTACACCCAAGAGGAGAGAACAAGGAAGGGTAAGACCAAGATCAATTCATGGGACAGGATGGTGGCGAAGGTAAAAGGTCAATTCTTACCTGCAGACTATGAGATTCAAGTCTTTAAGAGATTGCAAAATTTAAAACAAAAAGAAATGGATGTGGCAGCATATACTGAGGAGTTCCACAAGTTGACCATCAAGTCTGGTCATATTGAGAATGAAAAGGAGAAAGTAGCTAGATATTTGAATGGTTTGAGATCATCCATTCAAGATGAGATAAGCCTCACCACTCCTAGGACAGTAGAGGAGTGCTTTCAAATGGCCACTAAGGCTAAGGAGAAGATAAAGAGGAGGCAAGAAAAACAATCAAGGGGCGGAGGAACCTCTAGTGGAAAAGGATCACAAAGAGGTCAAGGTGAAAAAAGTGCAAACAAATAATCAAGAGGAGAATCTAGGGGAAGTTTTAGAGGAAGAAGGCCAAATGGAAGAGGTAGGTTCAATGGTCAAGGAAGGGGGTCTAATACCTTCTCTAGATTTTGTTATAACTACAACCAATTCAGACATCCTGCATGGAAGTTCCTGGATAAACCAAGTGCTAGTTCTCATAGTGGAGAGAGGAGAACTCAATTAGTTCAAGAGAAGGATGAAGAGAGTGTGAATTCACCTTCCCTTCATGTTGCACCAGAGGTAGGAGAGTCCCTAATGATCAGGAGAACACTAATCAAGGTGCCAACCATCAAGGAACCCCCTCAAAGAAAAGATTTGTTTTGAACAACATGCAAATCTCAGGGAAAGGTATGCAAAGTTATAGTTGATTCTGGTTCAACAGATAACATAGTGTCATTAGAGATGGTAGAAAATCTTAAAATGAAAGGATCCCTCACCCAACACCCTATAAAATTTCATGGCTCAATAAGGGGCAGCAAGTGCTTGTGAATGAGCAGGTTTGGGTGGAGTTTCACATAGGTCCTTACAAAGATAAAATCCTCTATGATATTGTTCTAATGGATGTGTGACTCTTACTCCTTGGAAGGCCTTGGAAATTTGACCGTAAGGCCAAGCATGATGGGCATAAGAATGAGTATGTAATTGAGAAGGATGGAGTGTCATACACTCTTTCACCTCTATAAGAAGATGATGGTGTTGTTCAACAGGGACCTAGTGTGATGGTAGTCAAGGAGAAGGAGTTTTTGAAAGGTCTAGAGGAGGAAGATATTGGTTATGCCATTGTTGGGAAACCTATCTCTAATGCTGCAGCAGATAACAAGGAGATATCAGAGGAGGTGCAGGCCTTATTGGATAAGTATGAACATGTAGGAACAAAGGAGTTACCAAATGCTTTTCCTCCTATTAGAGATGTGATTCATCATATTGACCTCATACTGGGTGCAAGTCTACCAAACAAGGAAACATACAAGATCACACCTCAACAAAATGAGGAGATCAAAAAATAGGTTCAAGATTTGTTAGACAAGGGGCTGATAAGGGAGAGCTTAAGCCCTTGTGTTGTGCCTACTATATTGGCACTTAAGAAGGATGGTGATTGGAGGCTTTGTACAAACTCAAGAGCAATAAATAAGATCACTATTAGATATAGATTTCCTATACCTCGGATGGAGGACTTGATGGATAGTTTGGTTGGTGCAAGGTATTTCTCTAAGACTGATTTGAAAAGCGGATATCATCAGTTCAGAATAAGGGAAGGAGATGAGTGGAATACCACCTTTAAGACTAATGAAGGCTTATATGAATGGCTAGTGATGCCATTTGGGCTATCAAACACCCCAATTACATACATGAGGCTGATGGATGAGGTCTTGAAGCATTTCATTGGAAAATTTGTGGTGGTATACTTGGATGACATCCTTGTATATAGTAATACAAAAGAAGATCACTTGGAACATCTTGATAAGGTCTTGAATAGACTCAATGAGGAGAAGTTAATGATCAATCTCAAGAAGTGTGAGTTTATGAAGATAGAGCTTGTCTACCTTGGATTGGTAATTTCAGAAGGGACATTGAGGATGGATCCCACAAAGGTAGAATCTATACTCAATTGGCCAACACCTACATCAGTTGGAGAAGTCAGAAGCTTCCATGGGTTAGCTAGTTTCTATAGAAAGTTCATTAAGAACTTTAGTCACATATGTGCACCAATGATTGACACCATTAAGGATGAGAAGAAGAACAAGTTTTATTGGACTGTAGAGGCAGATTATTTTTTTGAATATTTGAAGTCAAGAGTGGCACAAATTCCTATTCTCACACTCCTTGATTTTGGAAAAGTGTTCATTGTGGAATGTGATACAAGTGGGTCTGCTATAGGTGTAGTTTTAAGCCAAGATGAGAAACCGATTGTAATGACGCCTTTCTTGAGGAGGCACTAAAACCTAAATCTTGCATTCAACATTGTTCTCAAGAGACATTAGAAATGTTGGGGATCAATAAATTTTAGTAATACCATCTAATGATATATTTGTTTAATTCTTGTCCAAGGATTATTCATTCCCTCCCTATTACCGGTATTAGATGTTAGACATCAACCGCGATCCCATGGATGGAATTCTATTTTACCATTCAACGACATAATGAATAAACAAAGTCATTATTTATAAGGCTCAATAATTGTTGCGGGCATCATTATTGGATAATCACAAATATATTAGCTATATATATATATATGCTTATCATATCGTTCCCAATATCATTATACTATCCACTCTAATCTATACCCGAATGTAATAATATGCTAAAATATAATAGGTGTGCATTAAATTTTCCATTCATCATAATATATGTGACTAGATATTTATATATCTATCCTCATACTATATATTTAGGTATAATCAAACATACCTTAATAACTCTGCAAGTCTACCTGAACTTAACTTCTTAGTACACCTGATATCTACTTATGCCTTCAAAGTGATTACTAACCTTTATACAATGGATGACCATATCATACCTCCCTCTCAATATCTTCACCAGTCGAGATGATGATATGAGTATAAGTGCCACAGAATGTAGGGACCGAATATCTTCCTAAGGGGTTCTCTATTGGTATGTCTTGCTTTCCTCATCGTCGTTGTCTCTAGCTAGTCTAATATTTTAGTTCTTTATCATCACCTGTGTTGTTTATTCTCTAGCCAACGACCCAGTCCTTTTGTCTATCCTCCTTCAGCCACGGTAGCAATAACTTACATTCTTTATTCTTCTATTTGATGTCTTCTCCTTTACGATTCTCATCAACCTATTGGAAATTTAATTCTATTTGTTCTTCTACCGCCACCATTCTCCAGTGTCTTTGAACTTGTCTTCACCCACGATGATATCTTCGTCTCTTCCTCCTCCCTATCGCTTGATTGGAAGGAGCTTTTATTTGTCAACAACTTGGCTAGGAGATTTGCGTCCTCTCAGAGTCAGGTCACTTCTCTTTGACACCAAGCGTTGCCTCCCGTTCATGCTGATCGCTCGCTTAAAGATATGTGCGATTAAAAGGTTTATAGGTATTTAGATCTTTAATGAAATTTATTTTTATTTCATTTTATATACTTTCCTTTACTATGATTGATGGAAACATAAATAATTATTAGTTTATTATTTTTATTGTTATTTATAGATTTATCATTGTGGTAAATGGTATATTTGATAATTATAATATTTCTCAAGATAATCATAATTACAATTACTTATATTTCTATTTTGATATTTATATTATTTTATCTTTATCTATTAGTATTTATAATCTAACATGTATTGTTTTTACGTATTGCATTCCAAGGCTTAGTAATTTTAGTATTCTAATTCGGGAACATGACATCGGTTGCCTTTTTCAGTGAGAAACTAAATGATACCAAAAAGTACTCCACATATGATCTTGAACTTTATGTCACGGTACAGTCTCTCAAGAAATGGAGACATTATCTCTTACCAGAGGAGTTCTTTGTGTTTACAGATAACCATGCATTAAGCTTCTTGAATACCCAAGACAAGTTGAATCATAGGTACATGACATGGATGGAGTATTAGCAGGACTATACATTTACAATCAAGCACAAGAAAGGGCAAGCAAACAAGGTTGTTGATGCCTTGAGCAAGAGGTCTATGATGGTGCAAGAGATACAACTCCAAAGCATGGGGATAGATTCATTAAAAGGTATGTATGATCATGATGATGAATTTAAAGATGCATATGTTGTTTGCAGTTAGTTTCAAGATAGTTTTCACAGTGAGTATGCAGATTTTGTGTTGCAAAATGGTTTTTTATTCAAAGGGGCTCAGTTATGTGTGCCTAAGTGTTCCATGAGGCAAAGTTTAATAAGAGAGAAGCATTGTGGTAGTTTGAGTGGGCATTTTGGGTTTGAATAAACTTTGGAGTAGGTTAAGAGGTTTTATCATTGGCTAAGGATGCATGTTGATGTCAAGAAGTTTGTAGAAGGTTGTGGGATATGTCAAAGAGCCAAAGGATCAAGCTCTAATGCAGGTTTATACCAACCTTTACATGTTCCTAACCATCCATGGCAGTCAATCAACATGGACTTTGTTTTGGATCTTCCTAAGAAACAAAGAGGGTATGACAGTGTTTATGTTGTTGTAGATAGATTTGGCAAGATGGCCCATTTCATTACATGCAAAAGTACTAATGATGCATCTCACATAGCTAGTTTGTTCTTCAAGGAGATTGTGAGGATTCATGGACTGCCTTTGAGCATAGTGTCTGATAGAGATTCCAAATTCATAGGTCACTTTTGGAGTACCTTGTGGAAAAATTTGGGTACAAATATACAATTCAGTTCAACCTACCATCCACAAATGAATGGCCAAACTGAGATTGTAAATAGGTCTCTTGGAAACTTGTTAAGGTGTCTAACTAAGGAGCATGGTCAGTCATGGGACCTTATACTTCCTCAGGAAGAATATGCATACAATGACTCTATCAACAAAAGCATTGGAAGGAGTCCTTTTGAGGTAGTCTATGGGATGAGTCCAAGAGGTATATATGAACCTATGGACCTAAGAGACATGGAGAAAAGGAGTGCAGTAGGGGAAGAATTTTCCATAGCTATGAAGGATATTCATGAGCAAGTTAAAGAGAATTTGAAGAAGAGTGTGGAAAAGTATAAGAAGAATGCATATTTGAGAAGGAAGGATGTTCATTTCAAGGTTGGTGATTTGGTGCTTACACATCTCAAGAAAGAGAGGATTCTTAAAGGAAAATACACCAAGTTGATGATGAAAAAGATTAGTCCTTGTAGGATAGTGCATAAATTTGGACAAAACGATTATGAGATAGAACTCCCTCTTGGAGTTGCTATCTCACCTATATTCAATGTTGTTGATCTTTATCCATTTAAGGGTGTTGTGAATGCAGGTGATTTTGCAGGTGTTGCAAGAGTTGAAGATGATGAATGGGTTAAAGACCTACCTCCTAGCCAACCAATGAAGCTTGAAAGCATAGTGGATACAAGGGAGATCAAGAGAACTAGGAAGAAGGTGTATAATGAATACTTGGTCAAATGGAAAGATCTACCAATTGAAGATGCTCAATGGATGAGAGAAGATGATATAAATCAACATGAGCTTTAGTTCAAGAGCTCATTTCATTAGGAGGATGAAATCTTTCTACCCTGGTTGAATGGTGCAGGAGCACCTTTAGCAATTTTGGTTTGATTGTGCATTTTGGTGTCTAGGTTTAGTGTGTGTCATTTCATAATGAAAATAAGGTCTAAGAGACTAATTTTGATGTAATTAAGGGTCATATAGGGTCTTAGTGGTGTCATGTTCAAAGTTGTCAATAATATTGCAAAAATCTTAAAGGGTTTCATTAGCAAATTGTGTCATTTTCTAAGGTAGGTGAAGTTGAACAGTCACCCCATTCAAAATTCAGTTGGGGACCATTGGTTTTGGATGTGAACATGTTTAAAATGCCTCAATCATCTTCGAGGCAAGGTTGTTGATACAGTTTTGGGAGAATAAGACATTGTTACTCTATTTTGGTGTGAATGTTTTGTGTTTCCTTGCATTTCTAGATTTTGTATGGCCCCGTACATCAAGATAATGGTGTAAAATCAATGTGAAGTGTTGGGGCTCTATGTTAGCTTTCATTTGAAACAAGTTTGGGTGTTTTTCATTCAGTTTTAAGGGAGAACTAATCAAATTTCTAAAGGTTGCTTTGTTTGCAAGGTTTCTAGGGTTTGGTGAGAAAATCATGTTAAAATGGGCCATCCATCATAGGAAAATAATATAGTTTAGTGGAATGGACCTTTTATGAGTACCCTTTCATATTTTCACAGTTGTAGAGTAGGGTGATGGTGTTAGGAGAGTTTTAGCACATGCCCTAGTCTAGCAATTCCATGTGCTAGGCTTGGATTTGAAGGATATTGTTTAGGAAAACAAATTTCTGAAGAGTTTTGATGAAATCAATTGTGGAATCAAGCCCTATGTGACTAGTAGAATATTTTGATGAAGAGTTTCAGAGTTTGGAAGGTGGTTTGTCAGTACTTCCTTTGAAAAAGAGGCCTAATTTGGCCTAGTTTTAGTGTTGCAGGGCAGATTTGAATGAAATGTTGCAAAACAACTCATGGGTTCAGTCTGATATGTTGAAGGACAGGTAAATGGGTGTCTGAATGTGTATGGGTTAAGTCCCTTGGTGACCTTCTTTGAAAGATATAAGCAGATAAGTGAGTTTGTTGACCTACAAGAAAGTAGGCTAGTTATTGAAGGAACTAACCCTTGAAGGGTTTTGCAGACTTGAAGGTCAATTGAATTTGATTTTTTTAAGCCTAAATCACTTTTCTCTACATCACATAAAGCCTTATTATAGCATAGATCTGAGAGTTCAAAGCCTCAGACTCATCTTGGTGAGACGGTCGGACCAAGCAATCCAACCATTCATTCCCGCTCCTATGCCCTCACGCTCTGTTTATCTTGGGGAGATAGGATAGATTAAAAGCTAGTTTAGTCATAGTTAAGATCTATAGAAACTAGATAAAACCTTAGCTATGGCGCATTGTGTTTATGCACCCTTGTGTCCTACCACTGAGTAAAAAGATAGGAACCTTAGTCTAATGTACTTTTTTACGCATAACATCAGCAAAGAGGGATCTTCCTCTGTATAATCCGAAGGAGCAGTTACTAAGACACTTGTAATAGTTGTATGTTTCCAATAAGCACTCCAGAGGTGCTAATTGAAACACCAACGCATTATAAATCCCATGATATGTGGTTTCATTCACATATCTTAGAACCCTTTTCCCCACTTCAAGTGAGTTCTCTTTGGTGTCTCCATAAATCTTGAAATTATTCTAACTAGATACATCATGTGTACCCTAGTAGCCATTAGGTACATCAAGCTTCCAACCAATCTTTCGTAGTGAGTAGAATCAACATTGTTTTTTTTTTGGCCAAGTGAGTTGCAACTAGGGCTACACCATTGTATTGATAAAAAAAGATAATTGTATAACTTCAATTACAAAGCCAAGACCATTACACCTAGAATTGAGATTTTTCTTACCGAATAGAGATATAATCTAGGAGACAACTATACATACTATTATTGATATTGCATTTAGAAACTATTACAAACAACTAACTTCCACTATTACCTGCCACTGTAGCCATTTGAGCAAATTCATTAAACCATTCCAGGTCATAACCAAGTTCTAGGTTGGTAACTCATTTAAGAAACTCACACATTGGCTTCTCTTTAGCTTTGTGTTGCATCAAAGTCATTGTGTGGAAATTAGATAGGAACTAAATCCATTCTATGACCTCTCTAACCTCTAAGACTTTGGGTATGTTTCCAAGCCAAGGAACGCCAACACTTCAATGCACAACACTAATAACCTCTTTCATCCCGCCTACATACATTTTCTTGAAAAGGGACAGCGTTATTGCCAACACCATCTCACTTTTCTCTCCAAGATCCAACAAAGATGCAACAAAGCAAGATGAAATGTTTGTACTTACTCGATGGCGCCTGTCATCCGCTAGGCCTATTCCTTGAGCGTTATCTTCAAACGTTGGTTTGTGATGGCACACGAAAAGGCCATTTTCCACCTTGGACATTTCAATCACACCAATGTATCCATCAACACAAAGCATGAACCAAACCACTACACCAACCGAATGCTCCTCATTGAGCCCATGCAGGTTAAAATAGCCCGCATTCAATACCTTTACATGTTGTGTGAATTGCTGGATATGGGGGAAAAATGCATTGTCCCACACCCTATCCTTTGCACATCCCTCATGAGTCACAGGATCCCCAAACATAAATACAAGCTATCCCTTTTGTACAAGAAAAGCACATGGTGTGTAGTTACCATGATGTAATGGCGACTTGTGTCCCATCACCACAAGGGAGCTTAGTTTTCCAATGGTATCCACCTATCGTCAAACATAAGCTAGGTATAAGATATCATCATGATGCACAACGAAGTCTTTTCATTCAATGCCTCATCATAAGAACATCATCTCGTCAATTGTTGTGTTGGAAAGCACATCCACCTCCTTATTGCTTTCTTTGCAGACATGTGAGCCATGAAGTCTTTGAAAGAACTAAGCAACCTCACACACTCAGATAGTCATTTGTTCAATTTCCAATTACTCATGCTTTGCTTACACAATATGTTCACCATTAGGAGAGAATCAACTTAGATACTTAATTTCTTAACACCAAGACTTTTTCCTTCATTTAGCTTGTACCACAATGCCTGCATCTACCTCATTGTTTGTCTGAGAGACAGTGGCATACTTAGTTTTCTTAGAACAACCACATTGTGATCCTTCAATATACACCCAACACTAGATACCCTAGGATTCCCTTGCAAAGCACCATCAAATTTTAATTCGATCCATCCTTCCTTCGACGGAGACCACATAATGTTAGCCCTTGACAATATGGTGGATTTGATACCACCCACCCCATGAACAGGGGAGATAGCCAACCCAACCCAAGATTTCAACATCTCATTGTCCTAATGGAAGAAAGCTTTGTTCCTCATAAATTGATTCCTGACCACATTGTTGACTACTTCACAATTGTGCATTCAAGCTTATTCAAGAATGGTCCCAAATATATTGATTTATCTTGAAATATTTTGTGGTTCCTCTCTTTCCATATCACCAAGGAAGGCGTAGCAATCCATAGGTAGGCAAAGAAATATTTTCTATAAAGTATCTGTTAGGCTACAAAGAGTTCCATTATGTTTCTAGGGAGGGGGTTGATCCAACTTAACTTATTTAGAATGAAGTACCAACATTGCTTTGTGTACTCAAATTCCAGTAGAAGATGATTGGCTGTCTCTTCCTCAACCTTACATAGAATGCAACAATTCGAACCTACCACCTCCAACTTCTTGAGCCTATCACCAATGAGAATTCTCTTTTGTATAACCACCCATGTAAAGCCACCCACCTCAGAAAGGAAAGCAATGTTCCATAATAATTGTGTAGGCCAAGCCTCTTTTACCTCAACCACATCCGCCACCTAATATCCGATTTTGACTTTGTATGAGCCTGAATTGGTGGCACACCATCTTATTGTATCCTCTGCATTTGTGATGAGAACATGCCTCTTTTCAAGTTCCTTCTTTAGTCATGTAGCTTGTGCCTACGATAGGTCTAACCCTTCCAATGAGTTCCATTTCCACTTTATTCTTCCTTCCTCATGACAAGGCTCCATATAATCTCTAACCTTTGAGCCCCATAAGGATTTGAGGGGTCTCTTATTGCATCTAGTTTTGAATGGTTGCAAGGGTGGGGGCACCATCCCATGAGTCTTCCCAAAACATGGCATAGATGAAAAATTTGACCCTACTTAGGCTCTTTTGCATTAGATATTCCCACAAAGACGATTTGCAAGTACCAATGAAGAGAAAAATCGTTAGGTATTTGCCTTGCAATTTATTGATTTTGAGGTCAATGCCTCTAGTGATCTCCCGCTACTTCCACACAATTGTGTTGAAGAAGAAAACTTATGATTTATGCCAATTGACATTTTGTCTTGAGGCTTGGAAATATGCTTCCATAGTGTTTTTGATGACTCTAGCTTCACTTTGTGAGGAAAACCCAAACAACAAGGTATCGTCAATGAAAGTGAATTGTTGGTGAGTGCTAGGTTCCACGTTTAGGGCCACCTTTAAACAATTCCAATCTTTGTTAATTTTGGCATCGCTTATGATGCATCCAAGAGATTAAACCATGATAATGAAGATAAATGGTGAGATGGTATCTCCTTGTCTTAGCTCATTCGAAGAGGAGAAGAAGCCATGATGGCTTCCATTTATTATAACTGAAAATCCTAGGGACTTGATACAATTTTGAATCCATTTACACTATTCCTCACAGAAGTTGATTTTTTGCAAAACTTTAGTGAGGAAATCCCTATTGACTAGGTCATATTCTTTTTAGATGTCTAGCTTCATAATCATCTGTTCATTCCTTGTCTTTCTAATAGAATGAATATACTCGTGTGTAATGATTATACCCTCAAAAATGGATCTCCCAAGGGAGAACCCACTTTATTCTTTGGAGTTGATGTTTGGGTGTAGCTTCTTCAAATGATTGTAGATGAATTTTTTCATGATCTTATAAATGATACTGCATAGTGAAATGGGTCTAAAGTCCTCCATTTTTTCCACCTATTACTTTTTTGGAATAAGAGCAATGAAGGTATTATTCCACTCTTTTAATATTATGGCTTTCCTCCTTATGTCCTCAATGGCTTGGTAGATGTCATTGCCAATGAAATGCCAAAATTTTTGAAGGAAACATTCCAGAAACTCATTCGGGCTTAGGGCTTTGTGCCCATCCAATTGAAAAATTGCACTTCTTACCTCTTCCTCCGATAGTGGGCCATGTAGTTTTTGGTTCTGGTCTTTGGATATGATGCTTTGGATCTTGCTTAAGATTACCTCTTGGACTGTGACACCATAAATTGTACTCCCTTCTAGGTGATAGTACAATTTCATGCTTAGTTTGGACCTACTTTAGTGACCCTTGCATTAATGCATTTCAAACATCCCTTAATCAAGCCCTAATTTCCAAAGTTATGCATTATGTGGCCCATTTTATCATTTTCCAACAAATTGCAAGCATAAAACAAATGTACTCACTTAATACTTTTCCCTCGACTCCTTAAGTTCCAGAAAATAGGGCTAGGGAACTAGCACCTAGGGCGCCTATGTCCCCCTATTTTGGTTCCAAATTCAAATATGTCGGAGGCAACATTTTATTATTTGAAATTCAAATATCTAAAGTCGACTATCGGAATCTAATTTTTGAGACATTTGATTAAAGGCCTAGAAATACCTAGTCTCTTCAACATTTTAAAGCTAATTCAAATTTTGGAAAAAAAGAAGCAAGAGATCATTATATTCCGCCACATACATTTACATTTGCAATTTTCAAGTTATTTGTAGATTTGACCAAGTCTTATTCCATGATTGAAGATTGATGACAATAGAAGAGCATGATGGGTTCTAGGTTTTGAAAGTTATCTTGGCCACTTTCTACAACCTAATGACTTGTTTCCCAAGTGTTCTCATCTTTAAGATTCACTCTACTTGTAGCCTAAGGCAAGGTATCATTGTGTTTCAAATTTATTAAGGGTATTTCACTTTCTCTTAGATCTTGTCATTTGTCATATAGGAATCCTTCTCTAATGCACTTAAGTAGGGTTTTCATGCATTTTAGCTCATAACAACCTTAGATACACTTAAGGTTAGGGCACAAACATTATTATCAATTAATTCAGTGGCTACTGTGGAGGTAGAAATACCAAAATAGGGGTTTGACCGAGGAAAACTCCTATATAGACACCCCCACCATCTCTTTTGTAGATTTATCGCAAGTACAAATTCAAAAATGAAAATTTGCAAAGCAAGAATAGAAGAGCAAGCAGAGAGTCTGAAAAAGTCCTACAAGGATAGTGGCACCCCTAGAGGAAACATCCTAAAAAATCATGCTTAAATTTATATCACAGGTGCACATAACTCTATCTTTCTAAGATCCGGTGCCGTAATTTTTGTTACAACTTCTTAGTTGTTGAAATCTTGCATTTTTAGATTAGGGCATATAGTTTAATTAGGTTAATTAAGGAAAGTCATTTCCAATCAATTTTCAAGGCTCTAAAAGATTAGATCTAGGTTTGATTGACTCACCTTCATGGTTGAAATCAATCTAATCACCTTGTTGATTTGCATCCTAATGTTCTTGTGAAAAAGGATTGATGTTAGTGTTCTTGCATTAGACCTAGGATCCCTTTTTCATCAAATTTTTTTGGTGAACCTAACATTTTGAACATTATTGTAGACCTTCTGATTTGTTAGCATCATTTAGATCTAAAATAGGTTGCATTTTGTCAAAAAAAATAGAAATTTTAGTCTTTTGTTTGTAAAAGGTGTCCTTGCACTTGAAAGAAAAGTGTCATTTCACTTGATTTTGTATGAATTTGTGAAAAAATGTTGCATTTCAATACTGGAAATTATCAGATATGTACGTGCACTACATATATTTTTTGAAGCATTGCATAATGTTAATTCAATAAGAAGTATGTTTAGGGGCCAACTGGTTATGTGCTTCAATGTTTCATCCATATATTCCCTTAACGCCGACTTAGGTTGATGTGCATCTACGTGTAAATTGTTTTGGATCACATTAGAAGTGCTAAGAGTGGTTTTTGTCCTCTTTATCTTCTAGATATGACCGCATAATATTTTGGTGGCTGACGCATTGATTTCATTATTTATCCTTTTTTTGGCTGACCTAATTGAAGTTTTGAAGTGTTGTTGTGGATATAAATGCATCATTTTAGATGCAACAAGATGGAGAAGAGTACAAGGGTGAAGAACTGTGTGTGCGAATTGTATTGAATATCCAACAGTGATAGTGCTAAAATGTGTGAAAGGAAAGTTCAATTGTGCTAAAATGCCTAAATCAATAGAGTGTTGTGTTGGCAATCATTGTAATTCTCTCTAAATCATATTGTATCCTGCTCTAAGATAGTGAATCTCATCATGTCCCCATATCTTGCTCTTGAAGTCATGTTGTCTTTAGTCTTGAAAGTCCTTTTGTATCTTGCTCTAAGGTAGTGAGCTTTCTTGCAAGTCTTTTTGGAAGTGAGCCTTTATATTTTGAGTTAACTCTCATCATGGTTTTTCCCTCATTGTATTTTCCACGTAAATCTGGTGTTCTCCTTGTGCATGTGTGTGTCCCCTATTTCTTTCTCACTATTGTTGATTTGGTTAAAGTAGGATTGTTATATCTTGCATTGCTTAAAGGTTGTTGAAGTTACTAAGGATTCAAACTGTTGTATAATTCTTTGTTACCGTTATGTTTTGTTCTGATAAAGAAGGTTGAATTGTGCTAAAAGAGTTAAGTTTCAGAAAGGGGTTAAATTTTTGTTAAAACTGATTCACCATCCCCTCTCAGTCTCCAAGTGTTTTTAACAATTAGTATCAGAGCTAAGTTCCTCTGTAGAAACTTAACAACTTAAGGCAAAGATCCATGATGGCACATGATGGTTCATACAAGGGCCCTAGGTTTGATGCGACTAATTACTTTTTTCTGGAAAATGAGAAGGGAAGGACACCTAAACTCTCTTTGGTTTGGTGTTTGGCAATTAGTTAAAAGTGTTTATACTGCTCCTATCACTCCTCTTACAGATCCAACTGAAATCAAACTATATGAGTGCAATGCCAAAGCAAAGAATGTTATCTTGTGTGGGTTGGATGATTCATAACTTTTGAAGGTGATGAACCGTAGTTCTGCCAAAGATGCTTGGGAAAAGCTTAGTAACCTCTATGAAGGAGATACTAAAGTGAAGCAAGCCAAGATGCAGATCTTTAAGAGAAAATTTTAGACTCTAAGTGATGAGACCATAAATTGTCTCATATTTTATCAAAGAAAATCATCTATTTCTTCTTAATGCATTAGTGTTAAAGTGGATTTGAGTAATGATTGAAAGTTCTTTAGGTTTTTTAAAGTAAATATTTGATTTATTTTTAGTAATTAAATGTGATCCAAATTTCCTCTAATATGTCTCCATGAAGTGTGTAAAATGATATAATGTAGATAAATGAGTTATTAAATAACTCATGGTAAGATGAAGCTACAAATACTTGCAGCTAAGAGCTCCAAATATCAACTACGGAAAAGGCTTTGATGAAATTATGGGAAGATAAAGAAGACTCCAGAGTTCCAGTACATTCCAATATTATTGCAAAATTAATGAGCATCAATCACTCCTAAATTGGTTGATAAGCATGTAGTTCATGACAGCTCATGAAGATCTCTCCTGCTACATTATCTTTCAATAACTCAACTTATCAAAGCAATTAAGTGTCATTAATGATAGTGGTATGTTCTTCAAGATAATTAGCAAATATTTGGGCAAGAAAAAAGGAGAAAAATCCCTTCATTCACGTGGAGAACTAAAGGTTCCCTAAAAATCAGGCGCTGAGAAATTGTGAAAAATGCAGTCTCAGTAACACAACAATATCTCCCTCATTTCTCAACGAAATTCAAAAATTCAAAATGATCTGGAAAGTAGATTTGAAGGGCTAAAAATAATTTTGATAATTTGGCATGATTTGCATCAAGGAAGGAACATTACGTGACAAAAAATGACTGAGCAAAAGTGGCATGATGTAGGACAACAACTTTAGTTTTTTAGAGTTTTGTAAACAACCCCTCAAAAATAGGATCTTGGATCCACATTCTTAGTGGATTGGTTGGAAAGATATAGAATATGAATTCTATAAATACAATGTAATCATTTGATCAAAAGGAGGGGATTAGAATGGCTT